>JADLZK010011401.1:0-229673 GCA_015847255.1 Hyparrhenia diplandra | reverse complement strand
GTTGCTCTAATTGTGAGCCTTTGAAATTCTATAGATTAATTAAGACTAATTGTGGGCCTAGCCCAATTAATCCAACACGTAGTATAGGCTTGCAGCGCGGGTTCGTCCGCAGCGGGGTGAACCGGTGAACGCCGTGTGGACGGTAGCTCCGGCGTGCGGCCGAATACAAGGTACGAGGAGCCGTTCTGCGCGCGGAACAAGCGGTCGCCGAAGCAGTACGAGAAGACGTGACTGTACGCCGGCGCCAGCAGCGTCGGGAAGGACAGCTGGCCCCGGCCGCCGGCTCCAGCAGCCCCGCGTTGTCGTGGCCGCACCCGAGCGTGACGTTGTGGACGTGCGTGTCGTTGGGGAACACGAGCCTGTCGGTGGCAAGGTCGCCGCTGGACGCGGAGCCGTCGCCGTACACCACCATGTACACGCAGCCTCTGGTGCGGGCGTCGCAGCTGGGGTGAGCTCGCCGGGCACGCGGCGAGGCGCGGGGTCACCTGGTGGCTGGAGTTGCGGCAGGGCACGCACTGTCACCAGATGGTAGGTCGCTGCCGGTTTCGATGACGACGAGGTCACGCGGTGGGCGACGTCGCCGACGTCGATGACCGCGAAGTACTCGCCGTTTTAGAAGGGGACACCCGACATGACGGGGGAGCGGAGCCGGTCGTCGTCGGTCATCGAGTGGAAGGATGCTAAGCTGTGCTGTCGCAGGGCCTCACGGTCCGGCGGTCCACAGCCACAAAGCCTTGTGCACAGTGCACATTCCACTCTGCGAATCTGCTAGCCGACAGCGTTCCTCCGTGCTAACGAAACAACTCCACCCAGCCGCGGCACGTCAGCTGGGGGCACAAGAGAGAGCGGAGAAGTACAGGCATGGCAATCAAATACGATATGAAGAGTATTTCGTCTTAGACACATTGTATAACTCGGGGAATTCCCCAGTAACATAACTTGCACGGTACAACCAAACACTCGTCGAATGGGTAGGCATGCGTCAGAAAATCTATTGAAACCTGCGATGCACATCCCACCCATCGAACATCTACCGAGACCCTAAGCATCTAAGCTTTTCCCTTTGGCTAACAAAGGGGGGCTACTCGGTATCACATGCATTTCATGCCGAGGGAGGATCTGGGATGAGGTCCCTTATTTCTGCTTTCTTATTCGCTGTAGTCAGATGAATATGAAGTAGCATCTGGATCATCATCCGCATTCATCTCCCCTCCAACACCACCGTCTCCATCATCACCAATCTCATCATCTTCATCCATCTCAACATCGGCATCGTCAACTGCTAGGTCTGCATCATCTTCTTCCACATTCTCATCACCTTCAGCATCTTCATCCTCCTCGTCAGTATCATCATCCATCATTCCATGGTGCCTGGATCCACTAGAATAACTCATTGAGTAATCTGGAACTTGCTCTACGTAATCCTCGTCCATGGGCTGGCCGTTTTCCTCGTTATCTTCAGACTGTGATCCAGAACTGTTCTCGTCACATTCGTTGTATGTCATTCTGGTCTCCAGGCCCCACTCATCTGCACCAGAGCTTTGTGGAGACTCCTCAACGGGGGCAGGCCTTGATGAGCTGCTAAGCATGCTAAAGCTTCCCAACAAATTTTCCTTTGGAATTGATCTGGCTCTCCCCTCAGATGGTTGCCGAGGCCTCACAGTTCGACGTCCTCGTCTACGACCACGGCCACGTCCACGCCCTCGCCGTGCATTCTTCCTTGGTGCTTTATCGGCAGTAACAATGTCATCCTTGAATTCGACCCTTGATGAGCTGCTAACACCTCTTGGGATCCTTCCACCACGACTTCGACCTCTGCCTCCCCTGCTACCGCCTCTACTCCCGCGTCCACGTCCCCTACGACCACTGCCAGGAAGCCACCTTCCCTCATGCAGATTCAAACCAGTTGGTTCAAGTATACTTTCTTGTTTGGTCTTAGCAACTGTATACCTTGATGGGAATTTCTGCAGTCAAGGAATAACATAAATACATACATAATTATATAATTTTCAAGGGAACTGATGATAGCATCATATATATAGATGAAAAGTCTCCCCAGATAAATAATTAAGCACATGAAAACATATACATAATTAAATAATTTTCAAGGGAACTGATGATAGCATCATATATATAGATGAAAAGTCTCCCCAGATAAATAATTAAGCACATGAAAGCATTTCACGATTTGAAGGTATATTAGGAGAGCAGTGAGGTAGATTTTGACCAAAACATGAAACTAAAAATCTGATGGCATGTATCAGTCCAACAACAGTCATACCTCCCTTCCAACCAAAAATGAAATAGTATTGTCAAAATTCAACTTACCATGAATCCTCCATCGTCTCTCTCCATCTTTTGATTTTGCATGTAAGAAATAGCTGAGTCAAGGTCTAACATTCGAGCATAACCGCAGCAGTAGTGTCAGGAACCCATGGAAGGACAGAAGCAGATCCAGCCAGTAACATAGGATTCTGGGGTGCAATACCCTGTGAGTTTAGACAATCACTTGTTGTTTCAAAATCAGAAGAGAGGCAACCTGGCCTTATTGCACCTTCCAGGACAGTCAAAAGCTGCAAGGGAATGAAAAAACAGTCTCAGATAGTCAGATGTCAAGTATCCAGCAGATATACGAAAGTTTAACATACATGTGACTCAAAAATGTTTCAAACGGAAATTGATAACCACAAAAGCAGTATACACTTTGAATTAAAGTTAAAATGAAGCTATTTAGTTATGGTAGTATTATCAGTCGCACCATCCTTTCATTTGGTAGTTCAGTTATGGTCAGATGCAAGGCTGGGACTGGCAAACCAGTGTATAATCATTTGTGAATGAACTTCTAAAGAACACATTAATCAAGACACCATACTTGACCATGGCAAGTCCTCATCAGAAGTTTCCCAAATTACATTCTAAATGATGACAGCTAAAGGTGGGGGCTGGATAAGTTATTCCATCACAATAACTTAATAAGGTAGTTATATACTTCCAAAAGAATTTAGCACAGCTTTGAATAAGGCATCAACCATGTGCTGCAAGTGTTCTAGCTAAAGTGCTGGAAACCCATTAACACTTACAGTTACATATACATCTGCCAGGAAAATGAAACTTGAATGCATGTAACCAGAGTTTCAGTCCAGAACAGGAAACGATTGGAAGCCAGAATGGTGGGGAAAAAACTTAACCTGGAATGTCTCGGCAATAGATTTGGTAGTGTACAGCTTCACACTCCAAGATTTCCGATACACATCAGTCCAAAATGGTTGAAGTGCTTCTGATGGTATAGATGCCTGTAAAACAGGACTAATAAGTTGCTTAAGCAGCTCAGTGGCAAGATTAATAAAAAAGAACTAAGGAACTACCAAAACATGTGACTTTTTTTACCTCAATAGTAACTAATTGTAGCTTGAGTAATATCATTCCTATTGGAACAGAATAATCAGCGATTTGCATCTTCCAGTAAGGGTCAGTTCTCCGTTTCTCTTCACATTGTGTTGTATGATCAGAAAAATTATAAATGGATTTGAAAGTCTTATGGCAAGAAGGACAGTGCCTTTCTTCGGCTAAGTAAATCTGATAGCAGCAATTACAGGAATGCAACAATTCAGAGCATCTTTTCTTCCCGTATTTCATGGCACATGTCAATTCCTGATTGTAGCATTCCCTCCACATCCATTTTAAAAATCTATCTGCCCTTTTTGAGATAGCTGTCTTCTCAAAATCATTACGCCCAAGCTCTACTTTAAAAGAATCAGAATATGCTGTCACACTATCAGATGTAGCATTAAAAGAAGTACTGCTAGAACTTCCAACCTCACTATGATAATTTGCCCTTATCATGTCAGTAGCTCCATTCTTTGGATACCTTCCAGCAGATAGTTCTATATTTGTACTTCTCCTCTTAATAGCTTCCCTAAAGGTGGGTTCAATCACTTGCAGCATTGAATGCAGCTGTGCTTCCCGGCTGCCACGTGTATCGAAAAGCGGCCACTAAAGAATCAAAGACCTGCATTTCAAATAGACAGAATGTCCAAACATTTGAGAGGTTGTTTATGCATAATGCTTGTCTAAAATCCAGCTAGTAAAGTAATGATAATGAACATTCAAATTAAAGTCAAGCAGGTTTCTAGTTAATGAGCATACAACAAACCATACAATCTGCTTAGTATCATTGCTCTTATGCAATATGAGCATCAGGCTCTTAAACCAACATCTATAGAACAATTGCCTTTTTTGCCATCCTAACCAGTGGCAACTTTCCCAAAAACTTCACCAAACTACCATCCAGGGACCACAGGAACTCAGCGATTTTCCAAAAAAAAATATCGTTCTGGTTGGAACAAGTAGCCGTGGCAGTTTGGTACAGATAAAAAGGCAGTTTCATCTTCGGACAAAAACCAGTATAAGATGTATACTTCAAGAAAGAGCTATGGAATATAAGCTTTCTGATGAAGTTTCATTTCCTTTGTATCAAAAAGATTTGGAACCCCCCTGTTATGCTGGTAACTGGCAGTAACCACCTGTTTCCCAGGTGGACTCTGTTTTACTGTAATGCTTATTCCGCAACTTTCGATATTATGAATCTGAAACATGCAGAGTGGCCAAAATTTGGTGTTGCTATAATTCCTATAAATCAAGGTATTAACGGAGATTCCGAGTGGCCAACAGTGACTGCACGATTACCGCCAAGGATTTGGAAAGTGAGCATGGAGCCATGGGCAATGCTGACAGACAGTACATTTCTGGATTCATACCATTTTCTAAAATCTAAAATAGTTGAAATTAATCATATTACTTTAAACATATTTGCATCGTTATCATTATATTAGGAAGGAATAAGGATTGGTCTCACAAAAAAAAACACAAACACACAGCACGCCACCATACTTACATAGGTAAAAAGCAACAAAACACAACACAGAAACCAAAAAATGACACAGGCTAGAACCAAAAAGGTTCAGAAAACAATGAGAACACAAAGGCACACCAAAACACCCCAGCAACTCTGATGGTAAAATCCCAATATTTTTTAGTGTGAAGCATACTGGTATTTTCAAAATGGTTACCACCATTTGGCAGTCATAAATTAGACCAGCAAGTCATCAGTAAGTGGCCAGATTTACACAGAAAAATTAGTACTGCCAATTCCAGAACCAAAAATCACTTACATCTTCACAGGTGGATTAGCACATGACATTTTCAAAAACTATAACGTGTATGACTGGTAGCCTGATGCTAGCAAACAAATTATCCAGCAAATAGCACGATTTGGCATCTGACTTAAGAGCTTTTTAGTACCATAGTAAAATGAATAAAGTAGAAATGTAGAATCTAATAATTATAATTCATACTTACCTCCTCTGAGTCGATAACTCTCCAACATCCATCTTTGGATTCAAAAAAGATTCTTCCTGAGCCAGGGTCATTTGGTGATGCTGAAGTTGTAAACTGCCAATACTTGTTTCGCCTCCGATCCTGGCCTAGGGGCAGGGATCTGTAAATATAGAGCTGTTCTGCCCGGTGACCAATGTACGATTTCAATTGAGATCGTGTTTTTATCAGCATAAGCATACTGCTGAATATATGAAGTATCTGGGGTTGCAATGATTTCCTGGCCTACGCCATTTCTCTCATAAGCCATACTGCCAGCATTACCCTGATTATGCTGATCAAGCATCTCACAATTATTGATTGTCCCAACATGTCCGTCATTCTCTTTATAAGCATCACAGGCTAATGTTGAAGTGATCTCTGTAGCATTGTTTTCTTGGTATATATCAGCCTTTAAACCCAAGTCAGAGTTATATTGTACTCTGCTAGCAAATTCTTCCTTGGAACGCCTCTTGTCAAGTTGCGCTTCTGCCCACATTTGCTTCTTTAAGGCATTTGCTAACTCCAAACGTTCCTGCAAGACTCTTGATCAGATGGCTCCCAATGAGAAATGACAAGATAGAAGAATAGTTAGCAGGATCATAATATATAATATATACCTCAAGTACACCACGAATAGAGTTCCCTTCAGTGGCAACACCAACAAGGGCAACCAGTGCATTAAGGCGTTCTTCAACACTAAGGTCGCAGTAGTCACCTTCTGCTAGTGCACATACCCAAGGCTCAGTTTGATTGCTTTCATCAATTTGTGTATTTTCAGAATCACCAGGGGCTACTTCATGATTAGCTGATGAGGCTCCAATAGGTGAATCATTAGTAGTATCTGCTGCATTGTGCTTGCCTAACAAAGGGAGATGGCCTTTTGTTGATTTAGTAAAACTACTGGACGAGTTCAACGCATTACCCATACTATCTACCTCGGACCTTATGCCAATGGCTGTAGTTGTACTCGGTACTTCATCTTGCGCCTTGACAGCAAGAGGAGGATGATCCTTGTCATCTTCCAACTCAGTATTCACATCATCACCATCAGGGTCATCATCACAATCAGAATCATCATCCCTCTCAACTTCATCTGCTTCCTTTTCAGCTTCAGAGTCAGAGAGCACATTCTGAAAAGCCCTAATTTTTTCACGCGCTGCTGACAACACAGCCTCAGAATCAGCTGGATCTTTTCTATAAGGCGACTTCACACAATACGTCGAAGGAGCAGTTCTCTCAAATAGTTTTGTATCCCTAGACAAGGCGGCAGCTATGGATGCCTCAGGTGTCTTGCTTGTTGTGAGGTCTCTCAATCCAGATTTCTGAACAGGAAAATAGTCAGCTTACAAAATCAAAGATAACCACTAAAGGGGGGGGGGGGTGGGGGGAGGAATTAATTAAATATACATATATGTGCATGTACCTGAATTTTTTCTGCTACTTCCAATATTGTGAGACCTTCACTCCCTTCAAGAGAAAGCACGTGGAAAGCGGCAAACTTTACTGTTCCAGGAGTGAGACGGTGGCGAGATCTCCGTCGATTGGTGTAACCTCTTTCCTTCATCTTAGCAGCAGCATTCACAGCTGCTGAACCATTTCGAAGTGTCGATATAACATTTTCTCCATCATGACCCTGCAACAAATTTTTTAAGGTCAACCTTGTGAAAATGCATTTATATGTTTTTTACTTGTCACGCAGAAACTGAGAATTTGGTGTATACTCACTATGGAGATCACTTCTGACAACTAATATTTTATATACATGGCTCAGATATATGTTTAATTTTTCATGAGAATTGTCATGATTTCCAGTACATTAAACAATACTCTCAGTTTTCATTTTTTACCTTCAGCTTAATCACTAGAAACAAACAAACTGGTTATCTTTAAAATCAATCTATATTTGTAATTAATACTCACCATTTCTTGATAGCAATTTATCAGACTCATGATCATTCAGTAGCATAAATTGAAGCAACATGATGTAGGTTAAAATTTGGAAGGACCTCAAACAAAATAAGTCACAGCCTAAGTATTACTGGTAAGTTGCTGGCATCATCCAGGAGGTTATTTTGAATTTCATAAGTATCACTTGACCATTTGTTTACAAGGTACTGTATCAGTTAAGGAGAAAATTATAACAGAATTCAAATATCTTACTGACTCAAGTGAGAAATACATAACATTTGGAGATACTTTGAACTGAAATCATCTATGAGGCAGGTGGGATGTATAGGAGCACAGACCTCATTATCATTACGATAGTAAGAATCTTCTACCGTCCTTTTCTTTAATTGGGGTCCGAAACCAGCAGATAAAGCAAACTGTCTCAATATCTCAGGCCATGTAAGAAGATTAAGATGGTGTTGCCAGCTACGTATATTGAATCCCCAGGCATATGCCTACCAGAAAGAAACATGATTGTTCAAGAATATATTAAAAGCATTAAATGGACAGGATGAAAAGAAAAGGAATGTAATGTTTGAGATTAATATTAAATATGCATGTACAAATATGTGCCCACCCCTTCAACAATTTGTGGATGGCCACCTCCTGGATTTATCCCCATTGCAATTGATGGAGTTCTAGCAACATCCTCAATATCCTTTATAATGGATTTCAGCAGAGCAACATGCAGTTCCCCCAACAACCTTGAATCCTATAAGAAGATAACAATTTAGGCTAAGCCAAATATAAGAAAAAGATTGTAGATTATCAGTATATTGCTTCAGAAGATGCTAGCTTCCAAGCCTAGTGACTAATTTTCCCAAGGCTACAAAGTTTTATAACGGTACTGTATTGCATGGACATGTGAAGTTACGAATATAGGAATAATAAACAACTCTGCATGGACACCAGCTAATACCCAAATCACCTGACATCTCACAATATCAAAAAGGTTGTAGATAAGATATTAAACACACCAGCAAGAATACCCTTCAGTGTACCATGTTTTTAGCTATGTAGCACCTAGTTAAATGGAGCAAAGAACCCTAATGAGATCAAACAAACAAATACTAAGAAAAAGCTTTCCCTTGCATATTCTGAGTCAACCAAATTCATGACTGAACTTGGAATTGTTTCAGTTTTGCATGAACACTGGGATCCAAGTTTGATTTATAATATTCAATAATATACACGAAGTTAAATTTTAAATTGATATTATGACCTTGCAATGTATTAAAACTTTAATGGCAGTATAGATAAATATGCTCATAGAACGCAATCCAACAAGGAATATCAAATCTGACATAAGAAATGTTATAGCACCACTAGTAGGAACTAAGACAAACACAAGGAATATGGTCACCCCTGTTCAATTTTCTCAAACACGCAAGAGAGCTGCATATCCACTACTGTCCAATTTAATATTTTATTCATTTGTTGCCCCCAAGCCAAAGACCTTTGATCAATCATCCAAGTGTCTTTCTTTGTGCCTGATCTTACCACTGTCAGAGAGTGTGAAGAACATAACCATACCTATCTATTTATTCAACTTTCCTCCTTTTACCATTACTCTACCAGGAAGAAGTCTAGAGGAAAAAGGAACTTACATAATCATGAAGAGACTGAACAAACTCATCAAGTGTAACTGGACAAAGACCCAGAACATCAGTAAAAGTAATGAAGAATTTCCAAACCTGCAATTCAGTTAGCAAAATGCCTTTTGAGATGCAGTTATGCGAACACCATAGATACATAGTACATAGACAAACATAGAATTGATGCCAATGTATTAAAACATTTATACATGTGTACTTGAGAGAAGCACAAGGGAAGATAAACAAACATGAGCAAAGCATATTTATAAATAAAAGAAAGAGAACAGTCCAGTTGTAATTTAATGTTTCTTAGGAACTTCTTTATTCTAGAATCTAGATAGAAAGACACAGGGAAACTGTGCCATTTCATTAAGAATGAGAAAGGAACCATCCAAGATGTACAGGAAAACAGGGGAGGCGTCAAGAGGTCTCCCCCAACCTCTGTTTTAAAGGCGTCGCCTAGGCAACGCCTAGGCATCCAGGCGTACCCAGCTCGCGTTGTAAAACAATGGCGCCTTGTCGCCTATGCGTCGCCTAGGCGCCGCCTTTAAAAGCAGGGCCCCTACAAAAACCCAAAACACCCCCTGCCTTTACTAGCCTTTGAACAAGGGTGATGACAGAGACCTTTGCAGTTGTTTCTTAGGAACGATGTGCCCATGAATATAGTGTAGCCATTTAAGAATCAAGGCAATCTTAAAAATCTTTGCTAACAATACTAACCAAGATATGTTTAGGATCTCAACATCTCTTAAGAAATGTCCAAACAATAAAAAGAAAAGAGCAAGAATGTAAGATGAATACAACATTACCATCAAAAGCTTTCCGACATTATCCTCGGATCCAGTCCAAGGCTTTATAGAAAATGGCAACTTCAGTTTGACCGTTGTAGGAGGAAATTGACTTAGCATGCCTGGAAAAGGAGAATAAACAAAATAAAAAACATGGAAGTTGAAATATGCAGTTAGGTTTCCAATGTCAGAGGTAAAGCTTAAAACCAAACAAGCTATCAGATTGTCATGTCTGTTCCTTTGATAATAATGCCTTAAAAAACAGTACATGTCAAATGAATGGATCCATTTTCAATTGCAGAAAATTGGCATGCAAATTGTTGTGTTTTGATGGAGCCCTGCCATCTGCCTAGAGCTTTGTTGCTACACAATGAGAAAATGAGGTTTTGCAGTTCTGCCAGGCCAGAGGTATATCCTACCTGGCTACCCTAGCACCCAAGTGAGTCTTTGTTCCTAGGTTGAAGTTGGTTTTGTTCTATAACCAAGCCAGGCCGAAACATTGGTGTGAGATTTTTTTTTTTTACTTTAGAGAAAGAGAGATTTTTTACTTTTCAATTGCAAATTCTTCCTCTTGGGTGTATTTGTAACGGTGTCTTGACCTTTTTCTTCATAATATTATGATATGCAAACTCCAGTGTGTTCATGAGGGAAAAATGCTAAAATAAACAACTATGTGGCAAAAACCTTTAGAATGCACAGTCATAATAACGTGTAGCGAACTATTAGCGGGGGAGTGTATTTTTGTATTATACTTTGAATTCTCTGGATTAAAAAATACTGGAGTGATTTTCCAAAACTCCAAAATCCTGCTAACTTTTTTTTTTACCTTTTAGAAAAAGAGAGATTTCTTATCATCATTATCCTGAAACCAAGGCGTAACTGGAGATCCAAACAAGCCCTAAAAACTCCTGTTAAAAAGTGCTCTATTTTGAATGCACATGTGGTGACCCTAAAGCAGTAGGGATAGAGCATTCTTCAATGCTCAGATTCTTACCTAGAAATTCAATAGGAATGTAACATAAAAGACTATAAATACAATGAATTGGTAATCTATGTCTATTTCTATGCCTTTAGTTATATAAGCTGTAGTATGCACAGGAAACTGGAATTTTGCCCAAGTCATTAGAAGTGAAATATTACTTCTGAAAGAGTATTATTAAGGAGTTTGGAACTAAACTAGACGAACATGTAATATACCTCGGAAGGAATCAAGCTGCTGCAATGTGTCACTGTCAAGATACAGCATTGAGGGCAAGCCTTTGTTTTGTGCAGCTAATTCCATTAGTTCCAAACGTTCATCTTCCACCAGTTCCATATACTCCCGTGCAATTCTGCGTGCAGTAGCCCTTTCATTGGCAGCCTTTTGCCTTGCTGCTTCTTTCTCTTTTCGGAGTTCCTCCTTTTGCCTTTGTTTCTCTGCCTATACAGGTGTAGGCAGAAGGAATAAGCTATTTAATACACTACATTTACAGTTAATATTCTAAGAACAAGAAAACTAACTCGTCTAGATTGCTTCTGCAAAAGCTTCTCCATACGCTCATGTTCACGCCTTTGCTCTCTTTGGAACCTCTCTTCTTCTCTCTGCCTCTCACGCAGTAATCTCTCCTCTTCTTTTCTTCTCTCACGGTCAAGTCTCTCCATTTCCTTGCGCCTTTGCTCCTCTCTCTGCATAGATATCACATTGTAAATGAATTTAATGAGAAAGACATATCTACAATTATATAGAACCGGTAATACCTTTCTATTCAAGATATCTTGTTTCTCAAGCTCCTTTCTAATTGCCTTTCATGAGCTTCAACTTCCTTTGCAATCTTTTGCTTCTTCATTATGCTGAAGAAAATCCCAGACAAATTTAATATGTAGACAAATTTAATATGTATACGACTATAAAGCTGAAGGGCAAGATGCGTATATGAACTCCAAAGAAATCATACTTTTCGTTTTCTTTCCACTCGAGAAGTATCTTCATCGTGATAAGCTCTTCTTTCAGATGATACAAGTGGGTTTTCAAATGCAGCAACCTGAGAAATATCAAACTGGCCTTCAACAGGAACAGAATTAAGGTTGCTATTAGACTGGGTCATCTCATAATCTGCTGGTGCTGCTGGAAACACCTGAGACCTGCTGGACTGGGGCAACAGGCTAGAACCAGATGTATGGCCTTGAAAAGCATAACTAGGTGCAGCCTCCTCAGATCCATGAAGAAGCTGTGATCCTGATGTGAGAGAAGATAACCTAGAATTTGAAACTTCCACTGGAGTATCATAGTAGTGAGATCGGCTTGCCCTCTCATATGTATCACTTGGTTGCTCAGGAAGGAACTGATACTCATGGACAGCCCGTGATCCAACATGAGGTTGGACTATGGGTGAATTACCAACCGTTGATTTTCTCTTCCCAGACAACGAGTTTGGAACAAATGGGGATTCCATGGTAGGTAAAAATGCTGAAGCCTAGGGGAAAAAAAAAAGAGAACAGGAGATTAAAAATGTGATACATAGGAAACTAAAAGGGGCATGGAACCCTTAATATGGTAACTATGGCAAAGAGAGTAGTCTCACCCAGAAATCTAAGAATACAGATTGATGCAAATATCATTAGGGGAACAAAGTTTGTAGCATGAATACTCACCAAACTAGGGATATATGCTAGTAAAGGGATAACACTTGTGAATTTAAGTAGCCTTCTGTAACTACAACCATACGAAACATAACCATCCATGAATAGCTTGATGTGCAGAACTAATGCAGAGAAAAAAAGGTGCCCACCAAGTACTACATGATATAATCAAGTCACGCCAATATTTGTTACAACCAAGTCAACAAATTCTTAGTAGCCTCGCCAAATTACCTACAACACACCTGCAGTGTATACTAGTATACTGCTCAATGGTCAAGTCTTTAGTCTTGACCGCTTTGGGGATGGTAGTAGTGAAGGGTGTACATAAAACTGGTAAAACATGATTTACAATTTTGAATCTTCCTAGGCATTCTTATATCATTTAAAAGATAGAAATGCATGCCCTATTCGAACTGACTTAGCACACATGAGGTATGAATATGCACACAAACTCATTTGAGTAGGGCACAATCAAAGTTTAGGGCTAATAAATGAGCACAGCAACCTTAATTACTCATAATCCCATCACATATCAATAGGAGATAAATTAAATAGACCTCACACCACCATCATTTTAGCACAGATGCAATTTCACTTCAAAAGGTAGCACATTCAAATCAGAAACCTAGTTTATGAATTGGCACAAATCCACCACAGATACATAAAGAGGTACAAACTTACATTTAAAAGTTTCCTACAGATATACCTTTAAGAGCTTTTGATCATGCCTAGAAAATATCTTTGTATCATAAGATCGCACAGGCTGCTTTTGTTGCTCTGGAACTGCCAGAAATACAAAGGAAAAGATTTTCAATAGTTAGAACTTGTAAATGGTAAGTGCATAGATGCTATTAATAAAATCCCCATATAAGAACTTTTATATTCACCAATTAAAGAAACTTATACAAGACTTAGACGCATGCATTTAGCAAATGCTCATCTAATGTTTTGTTGGTAAAATGTTAAGGAGGTGTACTCCAGTGCCAAGCTTTCTCAAGGTGATGTCGTCCAAATCAAACTTTGGGCAATAGATGAGATCAAGTATGATTGCCTCATTGGATTACACAAAAGCAACAAAATGCCCATCCACTATTTTCCAATCCCCTAAACATAATCAACTCAAATCATATCTATTGGATCTAGAGATATATGGCCAATTCCCCCTAAACACAATCAACTCAAATACCGCCTATAGAATCTAGAGATATATGGCAATGTTTTATCTACCAGTAACCTGGTCCTAGAACATTGTTGCCATATACTAAACTTCCATGTCAAGTTGGGTGTGGTAAGTATTCGTCGACAATAGCTGATTCAGCGGCTCACTTCCAGGCCTGATGGCAGGACATATGGGAAAAGAAATGGGATCTAGGACACAGGGAAGAGAAAGTAGAAGGGCCTGAGCCAAACCCTAGTGCAGCCCCACCGTTGCCATGATGTCGTCCCTTTCACATCCCAGTAAGTACCCTCCCTTGCTCTTAGTAAGAACCGACATGGATGACGAAGACCTATGGGAGACGGATCTAGTTGAGGCTGTACTCGCCTTGCTGCCTCCCTTCAGATCCCTCCTCGTTTTCTGTTGTGCAATGAAAAATATTATAGCGCAGGAGGTGGCACGGCGCACTATTTCTAAGGTGGTTGATGCAATGTTTATGCCACTCTCCCTTGCCCTAATACTAATTGGGCCTCACCTAAAGCCCAGGTATACCAGTTAGACGTAAAAGGCCCAACAATCATCACATTTTCAATTGCCACTTGCCACTTTGCTACCGTCCACCGACCAGATTACAATGTTGCAACTGGATGTGCAAGACAACATTTGGGGCTTGATTCTTCCTCTTGGGTGTGATGGAGGCACTAGCGCAGCTTTCTCCAATCTAATCCCTCCCTCGCTTCTGATATAAGGGCGTACCCAGTGCAGAGAGCTCCCTCGCTTATGATATATATGGCAGAAATGTATCAAGCGGCTGTACTAATCCACTCTGCCCCAAAACTAAATTGGGCCTCACAATAGACCCAATACCAGCTGAACATAATTCCAGGCAGCCAGCATACATGCTGTCACTTGATGGGTCTCTTTGGGAGAGCTCCAGCTCCAAGAATTCGTGAAGCTGGGTAACCCTAGCTATACAAATTCCACGAGTTTGTGCTTTGAGGAGCTGGAGCTGGAGCTGAGTAGATCGAGAGGTTTGGGTGAGTCAGTGAGGTATCTCGTTCCTATTTTAGACTAAAAACAGAGACTTAACCGAATTATTTTAACCCACAAACTCCAAATTTGGCGAGAAACCAGGAGCTTAAGCAATCCCAAATAGGCTCCAAATTTCATCCTATGCCACACCTAACAAAGTGTGGATAGGAATATAATACAGAAGATTCACACAGCATAAGAAAAGCAAGTAATTGAATAGAGAAACAAGGAAAATGGTCATTAAGCACTATAAGGAAGAGTATTAGAAAAGGGGGAAAAACTGCTGTCTAGTATCTACACAAACCATTTGTACATCTCCTTCTCAACCAAAAGATCAAATTGTTCAACTCAATTGGGTGGTTTTTTACTTATAAACCAAAGGGACTAAAACACCTACTCCCTTGAATACCAAGTTCAAGTCCATCTAGCATTTGTCTAAATGCATCCAATTTATCCAAGACAATCTAATGCAGCCTTTTGCTTCATTCTTCTATGTCTGCACATGCTTAAATGCACCCTAAACAATGCGATAAACTTGCCAGCTACCTTAACTTTTAGCAATAATTGGTTGGCGATATGATCATGCTACGCCTTACCTTGACTCGTGTGCCCAAGTCCACATGGACTTATATTTGGGGTTAGAACTAGTAGTTGTGACAGAGTTGTACAGATGGGACATATGTGAAGCGTTTCCCAAAACGAATGTAGAAATTGAGATGTTTAGGCACTTCAGGAGTGCATCAGGAAGAAAATGCCAAGCTAATGTACAAAAAAGACGACATTACTAAACAGGACAGATAACAATATTCTATATAATATATACAAGGTGATTCATATAAATAAGAGCTAGAATGGGCCATGCATGTTAATAGGGATAGAATAGTTGCATATTTTAATAGAGGTTATGTATCTCAGTTTTATTTGTAGGAAGTAAAACATGGCTGTTCCCAATGAGATTATGATGTGCAAATTTTATTGATGACCCTCATTCAGAATAAATATTTAGCTCAATGCTCATATATAGAAAGAATACTAGTTTAACTCTTAATCCAAGGATGGCCTCCTACGAATAATAGACAAGTGGGATTTTTATGCTTGCTCCTCATCTAAATTTTTCATCAATCGGTCATTCCTATCCCTTGCCATATTATCTATTCAGCATACTGATAAAATATACTAGTACTATATACATGTATTTTAAAATTCACCTCTCCAACCAATTGGATCAGTCTACTTACTTCGAATATAAAAGGACTGACTAAGACCAATTATAGCAAAGAAACACAGAAGATTAGTGACGTTATAGAAGTCAAATACTTTAAAAAGGCGTTTGCAAAATCAATAATCATTCAGCCAGGGCATATGAAAAGCTGGAACGTTTCCACAGACAGGCCACCTTGAGCATTCACTAGCTTAAACCTTGGCATAAAACACAATGACTTCAGATTTCAATATGCATACCAATCGGTGCACCAAAGGCGCCAGGAGGAAGAGGATCAAATTCAACGCCAAGCGTTGGACCATCCTCCCTCAATGGTTCCCCGAGCTGTGACTCCACAGAATTAATCACACGGAGCTCAGATTGTGTGAGCTGCATCGACGGGATAGCCGGCGCCATCATAATCGGTTGTGGCTCGTAATACCTCCTCCCAATATCCGCATGGAAATCCTGGGAACCGCTGAGGACCGCCCAGCACCCCTTCGCGAGTGAACTGGGTGCAACGGCTCATCGTACGGCCCAGGAGCACCCACCATGAGGTCACTGCTTGCCAGTGGCATCACACTGATAGGTGCCGGTAGCACTGGCGGCGGAGGCATCACTGGTGCTAGTGCGGCCTCTTCCTCACGCCTTTGCCGCTTGGATGGCGGCTTGCGGTCCTTGAGGCGGCGGTGGCAGAACCACATTTGCAGCTGCCTGTCCGTCAGCCCTATCTTGGCCGACAGCTCCAGCCGCATAGCTTCCGAAGGATACTGCTCCGCTGCAGCAAACCAAAAACCCCAGAAATGCTCAGTCGCCGATAAAAACACCCAAAAAAATCAGTGGGGAAAAAAACACTCGAATGAATGAATTGAAATCTTTGAAATCCACGGACCCGCATAGGTCTTCTCCAGAACCTCGAGCTGGTAGGGAGTCTTCATCATCCGCTTCACCGGCTTCTCCCCGACCCCGAGGTCCCCGCGCTCGGCCCAGTCGCAGGACCCGGAACCGATACCAGGGCCGCCACTGGCGCCGGAGGCGGGGTCGTGGGCTCGGCGGGGGCCTCCATCGCCGCCTTCCCGGCGCCGTCGCCGTCCCCGTCCCCGCCGGCGTCCATGGCGGCGATCGAGGGCCTGGAAACCTAGATCCGAACAGCTTCTTCTCCTGCAAAGCAAGGCGCAGAAACTTCCCCAACTTTTTCCTCACCCCACCTCCTCGTAGCGTCTGCCCGCACAGACCACCAAATGCCTCACAGTCGCTATTATACCCCGCACCGCGTCGCGGAGCGACGAGGAAAAAAAGGCGAATCGATGTGCGGCTGGATCTCCGTGGCGAAGAATGAATACCAACACCCGAACTGGGAGGAGGAGGAAAGGAATAATGACACCACCAATAACTTGAACACCACGAACACCGCTCCGCCGCGGCGGATGGGTGGGTAAGCCAAGGCAACGAACCAAGGATGGATAGGGATGTGGAGGAGGAGATTTGGGGAAGCCACAAGCCAGGAACAGCAAACGGGCGGAGCGACTGACTACTGCTCGAACTGGGATAATTACCCACGCGCTTCTGCGCTGGGGATTGGGTTGGATCGCTGCTGCTGCCGCCTGCCATTGTGTGCAGCTAATAAAAACCAAACCTCCCTTTTTTTCCCTTTTCGCTTGGGGGCTCAGGCTCAGCTCAGGCCTTTTGTTTTGTTTTGTTTTTCCTCCGTGGGATGGGAGTCGAGTGTGTCTGTGTGTGTTTTGTGTTGTGTGGTGGTAGCTGTGGTCGAGCTGCTGCTGCTGCTAAGCGATGAGGAAAAGAAATTTATAAAAGGAATATTTAGATCGATGGAGAAAGATAGGATGGAATAATTAGCGGCAGCGTAGCTGGTGGTGCTCGGATTTCTTTGGGGTTTGATTGATCTTTGCGGAGTGGTGGTGGGCTTTTTGGTGCTTTTGACTAAGCTGGGTTGGTTCGGGTGGGAAATTTACGACCTGGATTTGGTGCTGGGGGTGGATGGATTTGGACGTTCTGGTCCTCCTGCCTGCGTCTGTGTTCATAGGATTGTTCCTCCTGTACGAGGGAGGAGGTCATTGGACGAAGCGCGCTAGAACTTGCCCGGATCCTCTGCGGCGTCGACTCTGCGAGCCCGCGTGTTCGGCAAGTCTGTGCACACGTGGCTGGCTGGTGGTGGGGCCTGTCTCCGTCTCGCTCTCGTCGTTGGGGTTTTGGCAGCCTCAGCAGTAGTAGGTGTGTATCAGACGGACAGATGGTTTTGTTAATAATCTAATCGATGGGCCCATTTACCAGTGGCAGTGGGATTAAGACCACTCTTCTCCAGTCTCCGATAGAAGGATGGGTCACTGAACTGCGAATATAGGTGGAAGACTAACTAATTTGGACATCCATGGATTTTGAGAAATGACTTAAAAATTTAAATTTTTATGGGGAACCACCTCTTCCTAGTTTCATTTTTTAACTGTAGAAAGATCCATTGCATTAGCATCCATGGACATCCAACTTCCACCTAGGACTGCGAATCGTACTGACGATGATGATGATGATGCCATACCGCTGGTGGGTCAGTGCTCAAACAGAGTTCGGCCCTCGAATGCCCGACATGAGCCCGCCCGCGGGTGCACCATGCTTGACGATTCAGTGCTAGAGTTGAAGACAAACTGGAAATTCTTGTCAAAAATAATGCTCTCAGTTTATGCTTTGATTATTTTTATTCAATTATTTCGTAACTTCCTCTATCCAATAAATATATATTCTAGCTTTATATAAGTGAATCTATCTCAATTGGTGGACCGAGCGTACCAACCCGGGTTCAAATTCTTGATTTGATATGGATACTCGTGTTGTTTTTTCTATATTTGTTTCATGATTTAGGATTTAATGGTGCTAGAAGACATGTCGAGAGCGAGGTGTACGTGGTAACTTTATCAAGCTCGAGACCATTTACTAGCTATACCTTAGTTTAGAACATGCCATCAGTAAGATTGACCCGAACAAGATTGGTTCCGATAAAAGTGAAACTTGAAAGACAGGAGCTATCTCGAATGCCAGTTTGAGGGTGTGCTTTAGTTTAAGATATACTCTATGCAGCATAATAAAAGGAAAGTTCCGCCATTTGAATGGTCAGAACAATCTCACCGTTTCAATTGGCAATTGGAGGAGAAATTGGCTATTTTGCCGGCGCCAAAACGAGGTTTATTAGAATGTCATTAAGATTTTGGGCTTCGCTCGTTTGCCCTTCTCAAGCATCACACTCCCGCTAAAATGCCTAGGCGACCAAATCTCTTGTTTAGGTTTTCATTCTTTCCTGATTTGCCCTTCTGTTTTTCTTCTTCTTTCGTTTTCACGGTGACGGGATTATTCACGGAGACGAACGACCTTATCCACTCTCGCACGCACGCACGAGCCGAGCCACGTCCCTCACACGGCCGGCGCCGCCGCCGACCCCGTCGATCCGCGCCAAGAGTGCCGCCGCCGCCTGGGGAGGATCCGTGCGCCCGTCCGTGTGTGCGCGCGCCGGCCCCCCGCCACTTCGTCGCCATGGCTTCCCGATGAAGGCATCCTCGCCGCCTCAAGCCGCTGCGGTGGAGAGTGCCCCAAATGCCATGTTGGAGACGGGGTCGGCGGCGGGAGATCTCCGACGGCGGCGGCGCCGCGGACGGATGGGGCGGCTCGAGGACGGAGCCGGGAGCGTCTCCGTGCGAATGGATAGGAGAGGGTTCGGTGCCGTGAATTCTTTTCCCGTGACCGTGAAAAGAAAAAAAGAAGGAAGACAGAAGGGTAAAAGGGAAAAAGAAAGAATGACTCAACAGAGATTTGGTCTCGTAGGGCATTTTAGCGGAGTGCCAAACTTGGGAAGAGCAAAAAAGTCGGTTCCAAAAAACTTAATGACATTCTAGCCAAACTGTTCGTGGCGCTGCAAAATAGCCAATTTCTCCAATTGGAGTATATATTTCTGTTAATTTATCTTGGTAATTATTTTTTGATAATAAAACAAAAATTAATAAAAAAACAAAACAGTTTTGGAGGAACCCGGAGGATGCGTCCCACGGTGACCGCCTGCCGCCTGCCTGGCCGCTGTCTTGAGTTCTTGGCAGAAGTCATTCCAGCCCAGAGCCCACGCATCCTCGCGCTGCTCGGCATTCCGCCGAACACCTGTCGAGGTCTACCTCTTGCCACCGCCCCCATGCCGCCGGCCAACCCCACGCCGCCCAAATGGCCGAAGACCCTCACCGCAGACCACCTCCACCGCCTAGTTCGGGCCGAGCGGGACCCTCGCCGCGCCCTTGCAATATTCGACGCTGCCACCGCCGCTTCCACTTCTGCGCCAGACCCCATCACCCCGTCTCCGGCCACCGTCTCTCTCCTTACCTCTCGCCTCGCCTCCGCTGGCCACATCCCTCTCGCCACCTCCCTCCTCTCCCGCTCACGCGGGGTCTTCCCCCTCCGTCGCCGCTCTCGAGCCTCCCTTCCTCGGCCTCCTCCGCGCCTTCTCCCGCACGCACCGCCCGCTCGCCGCTCTCCACCTCTTCCGCTCCGCCCCCTCCGACCTCGCGCTCCCTCACTCCGCTCGATCCTACAACGCCGTCCTCGCCGCTCTCGTCGCGCACGCGCACCTCCCCTGGCCCGCTCCCTACTCGCCGACATGCGCGCCGCCGGATTCGCCCCCACCGCTGCCACCTACAACGTCCTCCCTCAAGGCCCACTGCTCCGACGCCGCCGCTCCCATCAAAGACGCTCTCCGCCTTTTCCGGAACATCCCCAAGCCCGACGTCTGCTCCTACAACACCATCATCGACGGGCTCTGCCGCCGTGGCCGCCTGGCCGAGGCCCTCGAGATGTTCTCCGAGATGGTTGGGAAATGCATTGCACCTACCGTTGTTACTTATACCACTGTTATCCATTGGCTCGCAAGGGAGGGTTGCTTTGATGATGCGTTAAAGATGTTTGATGAAATGGGGAGGAGAGGGGTCTCGCCTAATCTGGTCACTTATAGTTCGCTGATTGATGGACTGTGCAAGGGTGGACGTGCCGCATCAGCGTTAGAATTGATGGATAGGATGACCAAGGAGAAGAAGCTGCCAAATACGATCACATATAGCTCGGTGATTGACGGACTCTGTAAGGAACACATGCTGAGTGAGGCAATGGAGGTCTTGGACCGATGCGACTACAGGGGCGGAAGCCTGATGCTGGGTTGTTTGGGAAGCTAATTTTTGGACTATGTGATGCAGGAAGGGCTGTGGAGGCAGCAAACTACCTGGATGAGATGGTTCTTGCCGGTATTGAACCAAACCGGGTGACTTGGAGCTTGCATGCCAGGATAAACAATACCGTGCTCACAGCATTGTGTGCTAAGGGTGAACTTGGCAGGGCTTTTCAGGTCTACCAGAGCACAAGGACTCGTAGTATTTCTACTGACCCAACCACTTTCCATCTTCTTGTTGAGAGCTTCTCCAAAAAGAACATAGAGAAAGCTGCCCATGTTGTGCTTGACATGCTGTCAGAGAGATGCATTCCTGAGAGGGAGACATGGGATGCTATTATTAGTGGGTACTGGAGTAAGAAGAAGGTGAGGCAAGAAGCCAAGGAAATCTGGGACCAGCTAACTATTAGTTGATTTGAGAAATTTGGCTCTATGCTGTCGCCTAGCACAAGCAAACATCTTGGTGAGCTTACTCCTCAGGTATGATATGATTACATCTCCATGTCCCTTCTGTATGCTACATACCTGCTTTCATAGAGTATTGGTGTGCTTTGCAGTCGATTGTTTGATGTATGTGTGGGGAGAGGCTTTCATCGTGAGAAAAGAAACAAAAGAACCCAGAAGTAGGTTGATGTCCCTGCTTTTAATTAGAGGATACAGCTTAGCTTATAGCTCAAACTATTGCATACCAAAAATAGTCGGATATAACTATTGAGACAACTGTGTTACTAATGTTGAGAAGTTGAGATTTATAATTTATTGACCAAGTAACATAGAGTTAAGTTCTTGTTTGCTGTATGTGTTGGTTATGTTCCTTTGATGAATAGTTGAATCTTGGGCTTGGTGTTACTCAGCAATGGAATAGGAGGCATGAATGCTGTGTTGGCACGGTGCTACTTCTCTATTGTAGTATTATTTGCCAGCTTATTCATAACTATATCTTTGTTTGCACATATGCTCTAGATTTTTCTTTCTAACGAAGAAAGAAAATATTGTGTAGATAAAACACAACGAAAAAATATTATTTGTGTTTGTACTGGAAACAATTATAGTTTGTTTAGGATTCAGACTTGTCGTTATCATCTTCTGTTTATGATGTCCCTATCTACTTAAGTTGTGACTAGATTTCAAATAATCTTAAGATAACATGCATGCAATACTAATTTATCAAAACTAAAGTGAAGATTTTAGTAATTGTACAGAATGTCAAAAAAAAATCATATAGCCCATGCAGAGCTAGTTTATTGGAATCAGTCTGACCATTCATTTGCATTCCATTTGCATAGAGGTGGCATGCAATTGCTAACTCAAACTATTCAGCAGCAGAAATAGCTATAAAATAAAATGATTTGAGTTTTATTCAAGAAGTAAATTTAGTTTGCCAGGTTATGCAGGTCAACCAAATAGTTTCATGATTTTGTATGGGTGCCCTTTGTTCAAAGTTGATACTACAAACATATCATATTTACCAAGCATTGATTTCATATACAAAAATCAATCTGTCGAATCTCACCATCAATTTTACATTAAGTGAAACTCCTCTTGCCAAAATATTATTGCTAGAGATAGATCTTGTAATGTTATATATCTCCAACCTACTCAAGGGGCCTACACTTATTACTAATTGATTAAGCTGGAACCAGGGCAGACAAAAAATTTGAAGACCCTATTATTATGAGGATAGTGTGGAGCCAATGCTGTGACGAGTGGTAGGGAAGCTGACAAACAGCATGCTTCCAATGATCCCAATGGCAACTGGCAATGCTGTGAGTAGTTGCTTTGTATCCTCGGATGGTGTTGGATAGAAACAAGACACCACATTTTGGTCAAATAGTGCGATTGCTACAAAAATCATAGCTGAAACAGTGGCATGTACAAAGTCTAGAAACCGCATCCTGAATCCTGCTGCTGAAAGTGGTTCAAGAGGAGTCCCACCATCAATGACCCACAATCCCCTGCATGTGGCAAACCCATATCGTACCTTACCTTCCTCATCCCTGAAGCTATCTGTGAAGCTGAGAACAACGCAGGACAATGCACAAAGCACCACAAGCCCTCCTGTCATCATCCGGTTCATGTCACTGCAGTGGCCTTGTTTTGTCAGGGTGGGAGCCAGGATCTGGAAAGAAAGAACAGTGCCAGAAGGAAGGAGTTTGGCAAGGTGGGCGGTGCTCTGGTATGTTTGGCCTATCGCTTTCTGCATGGGGCTCATGTTGTTTCCATCAGCTCTGTTCGACAAGAGAGGACGTCTCTCATTATGCTGCAACTCAGTGTCGAGGTGTGTAGCAGCCATTGTTGCTGGCCTCCTCATTGTTTTTTTTCACCTTAACAAATCTCAGGAGATCTTATGTCGGAGATTTGAGCAGAATTGGGTGTTTCTGCCGGTGGAAGGGGAGGGATCTGAAGGGGAGTAAGCTGTAGTTGTTTGCTGTTTGCTGCCATTTAGATGCTCCTTCAATAAAAATAGGATCAAAACTGACACAAGCTGGGAGTTATATTTTTTGGTTTTTGGCAGAGACAAACATGAAGAATTTTGGTGCTGCAGTATCTCTTTTGCGTTCCAGCTGTTTTAACACACAATTTGGGTAACGGTGGAACAGTAACAAGCATTGCAAATGTAAAGCGTGCGGTTACCCAGTATGGCCGTCGGCAAATTCATAATTATGGCCTATGGCTTTATTTTCCTTCTATATGGGGATAACTGACATGCCGAGAACATGGAGACTGGCTTGCTATTGCCACCAAAAATCAGTGCCCCAGCTGATCTGTGACCGTTTTTTTTTGAACAGATATGTGAATGCTTTGACGATAACAATAACATGATATTATTTGGTAATAAAGAGAACATGGACGTGCTGTAGCCTCGATACCTATAAAGATGTGATCCTGACATCGCAATAGTATACTTGACAGCATGCAGTGATGGACCCAGGAAATTTGACTAGCCTGTGGCGACGAACATAGTCTACATAAACATAGATCTCAGTATAAGTAAAATATGACAAGTCAACAACCTCATTAGTCTTAACCAAAATTTTGTTGCAACACAATTAGATCAGCATGGTTTAACGACACTCCCCCCACCCTGATTTCTTTGTATCTGCGGTTTTCTGTGACTCTGGAGTACGTTAAACCAACTACCCAACGTTTGTTTGTTCTTGTTTTCTCTTAAATAGCTAAGATGTGAAACTGACAGGAAGGAATTACTCTCTTCGTCTCAAAATAAATGTATATATTTTACTTATAGAAGTCAAACTCTTTTTACGTTTGGGTAAGTACAGAGAAAACAATATTTATATTTTCAACTAAGTTTATCATGAAAGTATATTCTATAACATCTAATAATACTCATTACACGTCACAGATATTATTAGCGTATTTATGTATATTTGCTCAAATTACACATCACAGATATTATTAGTATATTTATGTATATTTAGTCAAATTTTTGAAAAGTTTTACTCATCGAGACGGGCATTTATTTTGGAACGGAGGGTTTAGCTAGTTTGTGCTATATAAGATTACAAAAGAACCACGGAAGCTGAGACAGGGCTCAAAATTTATGGGCCGGTCCGTTGTTCAAAAGCCCAACCAAGGCCATATGGCTGTCTACTGATCATCTGAACATTCAACTTTTCCCTTTATAGCAAAAATGATTAGATTTCATTAGCTGTTTTTCTTCTTCTTCTTCTTTTTCTTCTTATATGTGGTCTCACGTCTGGAATTCAGAGCATTGGCAGTCCGCATTCAGTCTCTAGCGTGGGCGGGTCAGATAGCCAGCCATCTGAACATAACTGATGCGAAGAGCATGTCAGCTTGTCTTTGATAAGCTTCAGAAGAACAATGCAGTAAGCATTGCTTCCATCCTCCATGAAAAAATATATTTTACGACAAAAGATCATATGCTTGCATACATGTCTTGTGCATGAGACCATAAAGAGATCATGGGCACAATGCACTTTGGTCTCCGACAAGTAAAATGCTTTTCTTAAGACAAAAACCTCTTGCAGTGGCCCCAGCTGCTCGTCCCAGCAGCATCTTTGCTGACGGCACCAAAGATACCAGCAGTCCAGCACACTGCGGATCGGAACATTGTAAAGTCGCCCAGAGACGAGACAGCGCCCGGCTTTAATCATGTGTGGATCTTCCTTCCTATCCATCTTGCATCATAGCGTGATCATGTGCGTGTGCAGCAGTTGTCCTCAGTGTACATATAACTCTACAAAAGAATAAGTACTATACCGGCCTAGATCTCATAGTTAATTTGCCAACCCGGGGAAAACATTCTATGGCCCTGTTTGGATGTTTTGGGGTTATTCAACTTTTCACTTTAACCCCAAAACATCAAAACAGCTCTTTTTTTTCTTCTTATATGTCCATCTCCACTAACCCAACGTAGCATTGAATGTCCGCATTCAGTCCCTAGTGCATGTATTCAATATACTATTTTGGTGAGGCCCACTCAATTCTTGTAGATAAATGAATGGAAAAGTGCTATTATTGTCATTCTAAGGCCTGCATCCAAACGCTAAATGGACGACAAAGTTATATGCTTGGTTAGAGTTATGAGACCATAAAGAGATCATGTAATCATGCACTTTGGTCTCCGGCCAAACAAAATGCTTTTTTAAGACAAAAACCTTATTTTTTGGCCAAATAACCTGCTCATCCAAACACATGGGTTTGAATCGGTTATTTTTACAAAATACCCACAGTCCAAAAGAAGTTTTCGGAAGGGGGTAAAGTCGCCGAGAACAAGCGCCCGGCTTTAATCATGTGTGGAAAGGCACACTATCCATCTTGCATCAAAGCGTGATTGAAAAGCATTTTAACTGTCCTCAGTGTATGTACCATCCAACTCTATAAAAGATCTCTAGTTAATTTCCCAACTCAAACAAACCCCATGAGTTTTTAGTCCCAACTCCCAAGTATCTCTTTCACATGAAGCACCATCATATCCTTGAGCTCTTTTAAGGCGGGCATGTCCTTATCCACTTCGCAACGTAGCACATGAATGTCCCAAAACACTAGTACATGTATCAATATACTATATAATATAGTATATGTGTATGTGTGTTTTTTGTTAACAACTCATCAATAGGCCTGCATAATAAATTTGTTGTTGACAACTATATGGAATGCATTCGATGGATATAGTGGAGACACATGGAGACGACATATCAAGGTCAAATGAATATCAGGACTACTTGAAAAATGTTTTAAATCTTTAAAAATCAAAATATTGCATGACTAATACAAAAATGTTTTTAAGTTTTTTTTTAACAAAATCAAAATGTTGCAATTTTAAAATAAAAATATAGCTACCTACGCTATTTGCTTGGGCGCCATTTGCGTGGGCCATTTCCCTAGTATCTCATACCAATTAGTGTTAAAAGAAACCATCATATTAGCGGGGAAAGACTAGAAATTATGACAATATTGAGAAAAAATACATAAAACCTACCCCTTTGGGATGGTATAAAGGCATAGATAAAGTAAAGCCTCCCATGCATTAGTAATACTTTGTTTATGGAACTTTTCCTTCATCAATTTTGCTGCTGTATCTAGAAATTATTATGGGTGTGCTTGGCGAGCTCTAGCTACGGAAAAACAGACAAGAGCTTTTTGATGGGAGCTCCAGGCTTCCACTGTTAGATGGCTTCAAAGGGCGATTTCAAGGATGAAGGGCGTTACGGAGGATCTCACCCTTTAGCCACTGAGTGAGGTGAAGGGCGGCGTAAGGTCGAGTTTAGGCCCGATAGCGGCGTTGTATGCTTTGAGGTTTGGTTAAATAATCTATAATCTGTGTGCCTTGGGGAGCTTTTGGTTTTCTTGAGCCAAGGCGTTCCTCCATCTCTTCCAGCGCCACCCCCTCCCCCATCTTGCAGGGCGAGGGTGTAACCTCTTTAGGGCGGGTGCAGCCATGGGTATGGGAGCACATGTCTCTCCAAAGCGAAAATGTTTTTGACGTTTTTTAATAAAAGTTTTAAAAAAAGAATGAATTTGGGGCCATTTTCCACTAACCATACCAATTAGTGGGTAAAGTAACCATAACTCTAGGAAACTTGGATTTGGTGGAATTACGCCTGAATAAAAAAAATACATAAAACCTACCCCTTTGGAGTTTTTGATGGTATAAAAGCATAGACAAACTAAAGCTCACATGCATTAATACTCCCTCCATTCCTAATTATAAGGAACTTTTTTTTTTTGTTCATATATTTTTCTATGTATCTCGACATATTATTATATTTAGGTGCATATCAAAATGGATGTACTAAAAAGTCAAAAGACTTATAATTTGATAGAGGGAGTAGTAAATTCAAAATAACAAAGTAATAAAAATAACAACTTTGGGTTCATGAGTTTGAAGAAAAATGGACAAATAATAAAGAGTACATATAAAAACACAATTAGTAAAAGGTAAAATTATAATAAATACTATTAATAACTAATAGTTTGGTCACTAAAAATGGGAAAGAAAAAGAAAACCTGGATAAATAGTCCACATAAATTATTATTAGTAGTAAAATTACTAAATAATTTCAAAACCTAAAATTATATAAAAATACTAGTTGGATATGAGTTTAGCTTTTTAAAGAAAAAATGCATTTTTTACCATCAATGTCTAAAAACTACCACATGTTCGTACAGATCTAAGTTGTGATGGTCTAGATCTAGGATAATAAAGAGATTACACAAATGCAAAAAAAAAAAAAGATATCTAAGATAAGTTGGATATTCGCTTCTGAACCCCAAAAACTAACCACTTCTTCACTCATCGTGCTCTACACTCTTGCTATAGTCCCAACGAGTCACTATTTCCCTTGTATTTAGCTAGCTAGAAAGTTTTAGTATCATCATTGATGTTGACGAAGGGGAAACAACCAAACAGAACACGTCGACAGAAAAAAAACAACAGTCGTTCTCTATATTTTCTCGACGTTGACGACAACACCGAGACGAGTTAACGGCTAAACCAAGAAAACCTGGCGCATTTTTCTGGCCGAATAAATTTCATACACAGTAGAGTAGGTAGCAAGAAGACGTACTGAATGCATCCCTTGCAGTCTTTTTTTCGCGTGCTTTTTGAGCCCATCTGTTCAGAAAAAAAAGTGCGTTAAAACGTCGAAATCAAACTTTGATCCCTATTGGGAAGTACCTGCCGCCATATTTCAACATGACGGTGTTAGGACGACGGCGAGGCTTGCCCTACAAGCTAGTAGATGATTAGCTAGTACGTACACGTGTGATTATAGATTATTTATATATACATGTTGTACTGGTACACACTCAACAACGCATACTCCATAACCAACAAAGGCATTGTACGTATTGTATATGTTGTTGTGGATCGTAAGATTGGCATGGTTCACCAAGAGAGGGACTAGCTTGCATGTCAAGTTACAACCATCGTTAGAAAATAATAATATAAGGTTGAAAAGAGGTAAAGCTGTATGCTGGATTGAAGAAAAAAAAAAAAACTATCACGATCTCGTACGAAAGGCAACATAAACTTGATTTGCACACGGTACTTCAGATCTCGAAGTAATAATTTAAGGGCTCCAACTGAAATTCTTGGAAGGTTTCGAAAGGAGACAGAAAACGTAAAAATGAGATCGAGAAACTAGAAATTAAATATTCAACGTTTGATGGATTACCAACTATTAGGACTGAAAATCAATAGCGTGAATTAAAGGCACTATTTTTTTCATACATCAGGTTTTTGCAGGAGAGAACGAAGCAGATTTTTTAGCTAGCTTGTTAGTAATGTCTTATGTCTAGTAGTGTGTCGTAAACAAACAACTCGTGATCTTAATTTGGATTATCGAGACCTAACAAGTACTCAGTAGCGTGGTCCAGGCACATATACTTTAACATTTTTAATTAAGAAATGATTTCTCCCCACCTAAAAGCGTTTTGGGGATAATGTTGTGCACTTGTCAGCCAGCACAAGTGCAGGAGAGTGGTGGCCCTCCAACTCCAATCCGCAACAACCAATTCGTGCCGCACATTCCTAAACGAGTCGTATCGCACCAACACCCACAAAACCCCTGCATGCTTTAATTTGTGAAGCTTGGCACGAAAAAAAAAAAAACCTGCAACATTGGAGTTGGATTTTTTTTGACATAAACATTGGAGTTGGATTGTGCGCCTTGGTACTCTACACGCGTGTACAGAGGTGAATCCAGCAGCATGCATATGCATGTCTTCTTATTTTTTTGTGAGGAAATGAGCGAAATTTTCATTAGCAAATGCAAGGCTGTAAATTATAATCATCACTGAGGAGGCCATGAACTCACACAGGCGTCTGCCTCCACCAAGTCGCAGAATGCACATTTCGCCTAGCTAAGTGAGCTAATTCATGGGCTACTTTGTTATTTTCCCTCTTAACTTTTGAAATGCTTCATTCAGGTAACAATTGTAGGTGCTTTTTTGTTTCTTAGTTCTGAACGATCGTCATTGGTATTCTCGAGAGCCGCCACTATCCTGGCATAATCTAATCCTATGATCGTGGGTCCTGGATACCATTGAGACACCAAGCGTATGCCTTGCGCACATGTATATTCATCCGCTGAAGTACACTAGACAATACTCGGCACACAGTAAGCAAGACCTCGCCCTCATGGTTTCGGAGGATCACTCCCACACCAGCTGATCCCGTCTGGGAAAGGAGTCATCGACATTTAGTTTTATCCACTTAACCTACCGGTGGACGTGCCCAACCTCTGCTTGGACTCGATCGGCGGTGGGTCCATGAGACAAACAATGCCCAAATGTATTGCCGATTTCTCGTGGCAGACTACAGACATAGTATATGCCGATATGCGTGTATGCCAGCGCGTGCGCGGGCACCCTACCTTTCCCTGCCGGACGGACGCCTGCTGCTCGCGCGCGCGATCAGCTGGTGCCTGAATGCCCACACCGCACTCCCAGTGCCAGTGCCAGTGCCCCCGGGCGGGCGGGGGGCGTCGACGTCGCCGCTCTCGGACGCGGTAGATGGACGGTTCAAGTCTTTAGCTGTTGGGGTTGGGGTATCTCTCTTCCAAGACACTCTACGGTGACCTCATAGCTAAAATAAAGCAAGCAGCTCGATCGATCGATCGCCCCCATGACCTGAACCTGATCTGTCTCTCGGTCTCGCGTTCGGTCCTCCCTTTCCCACAGCCACAAACACGCACACCCGGCGTTGCTGCGCGCGGCAAGTATGGTGGCGTGAGGTGGAACGTCCGTCCGGCCTCCATCGATCGGCTGGGCACGCGAATCAGGTTGCCCCATCTCCACTCCACCACCCCCGCCGGATCGAGCTGCCATACATGCCACACCTCACGCTTTACCAAGGTTTCCTCTTTTGCCCCGGCCTGCACCCTTTATCTCGATCCCTAGCTAGCTAGCTCGCTCGCCCTACTACAGGTCGGTCGCCTCGATTCCTTATCAGCTCCAAAACACGACCAGTACCGGCCAGTTTGGGAGGGTGAATGGGCCGGTGACCACCACACATCACGGACGACTCGATCGTCTATTGTATTCTATATCGCTGGTTACACGCATGCAATGCAAGTAGCTTCAGCAAGTCGCAAGCTACTAGTGACGATATATAGACGTGTGACGTGTACTCTCTTAATTACCAGAAGAAAACAAACACACCGATCACCCACTTATTCACGCGCTATGCGCGCGTCCAACATGATAGATGATTGCCTATAGACAACTACTGTAGGTCTGTAATAATGAACGACGAACATTGAACAGTCCTTGTTTTCTTGGCAGCTGGTGATCTGTGCATGTCGTGTGTGCGTGCGTAAGAAATTAAACGTGCATGGCCCCACAACTGCACTTCTGCATGCAGCAATTCCTGTGCTGTCGAACTCTTCACACTTTGTGTGTCCGATGTCTAGCAGCTCCTGCGTATTGTGACTTGTGAGACAAGTAGTATACTAGGTTTTTGCTTCTCCTCCTCCATTTCTTGGATTGCAAGAAGCCTGCCCGACCCAGCGATCGATCAGCCGGCATGTGTGTGTGCTATATACTCCCTCCGTCTCAAAATAATTCATCATGTTGACTTTAAGATGTCATGTTTGACCGCCGTCTTATTCAAATTTTTTATATAAACATCATCCATTTTGATGTGACTTAGTTTATTATTAGAGATACTTTAATAATAATTTATTTATTTCCTAAATTGTATAAATAATTTGAATAAGACGAAATGGTCAAACAAACATGATGTCTTGGAGTCAACATGGTGAATTATTTTGAGACGGAGGGAGTATATTGCAAACCAGCCAGGTCAGCAGGAAGTCCCGTGTGCAAACATTTTTTTTTTAACCGTCAGATAAATGGACGTCGACGTCAGTGTGGGAGTCCCTTCCCGGCATCCCCAATGGTCTATCGATGTGCACGCAGCAACTCGCGATGTGTACGTGGACCCCGCGCAGAGAATCCGGCGCCCGGCCTGGCCTGGTTTCCGGCTCACGGCTTCTTCTCTCCGTTGCCTGCCCAGACTTGAGGGACAAGCAACCACCCGCCCACCAGGTCCATCCGCGCCGCCGCCTCCTCTCCCCTCCCACCGTCCTCTACGTCCTAGCTACGTAAACGTGTTCCCGCACACGCATCGACACATAGAGCTAGCGACTGCTCGGTCGAGATCAGCTAACAACCTTGCTGCCTGCCCGCCCCGGCCGGCCGCGCTTCCATCCCTCTCGCTCGGCAACTAGCTTCAATTCGCCGTGCTGTCCTGTCCGTGTCCCGCCATCGATTGATCAACCTGAAGGCCGGGCCGGGATCATCGGTCCTACCAGGCTACCAGCTGCGTGCTGCCGGGTTTCTTAATTTTTATTGCCCGGGCAGGCGGCAACGTGCTCGATCTCGTGCCTCGCTGTGCCTCGTCGATCAGGTAGTAGTGGCGACCGGTCCAGATCGATCTTCTTGCAACAATGCAACAACCAAAAAGTTGGTGACAATTCTTTCTCCTGTACCAGAAAGACAGCGATCGAGAGACGACGGACGCGCGCCGGGAGGTATAGCTCCGCGCCGGCCGCGCGCGCACATCGATCAAGCGACCGAACCGATCGAGAGCACGCACGCACGCAAGCAGTCAGGCCGGCTCGGGATCGACTGGTCCGTGCGTGGTGGTGTGGTGGCTGTTGGTGCCTGCCATGCGGCCAGGCGGTAGCTTTTAACAGGGACAAGCTTCCTCCTGCTGCCCTCTTTTTCTCTTTGTTCTCTTCTCGCCGCGCTTTAATTTGTTCCCTGGCGCCCTCTTCTTCTTTTGCTCGTGCATCGTTGCCGGGGCCTGTCATTCCCCTGGGGATCAGCCTTAGCGTACGTTGCCTCATATGGGGGCGAGCTAGCTGAGCAAAGCCAGCGGACAACAAGAGGCTTTCGATCTCCCTCTCTCTTTCTCCATCTCTATCCCACTCTACTTCCCTGAAGAGTGAGAGAAGGCTATAGCTGGGGGGAAGAGAGGAAGGGAGGGTGAGATCGATCGTCGTCGACGGCCGGCCATGACATGGTGCAACAGCTTCAACGACGTGCGTGCCGTGGAGAACAACCTGGCCACCGCCGCGGCCGTGGCCGCTGCCAAGAAGCAGCAGCAGGCCTCCTCCCATGTCAACCTCATCAGGACCTGCCCCTCCTGCGGCCACCGCGCGCAGTATGAACAGGTATGTGCCCCTACACATTCATCATACATCATCCACTTAGGCCTGGTTTGGATGTATTCGGTTTGGCATCAATCCACATGTGTTGAGATGAATTGGGGTGTAATTTAGTTTAACTTCCACCCCCCAACACATGTTTAATTTGCCAAATCAATACATCTAAACAAGGCCTTATATGGAGTAGATCTCTAGCTAGCTAGAGCACACTTTGAACATGCATTATATATATTCATGCATATATGGAAACACTCTCACACGGTCGCGGGTTCAGGTTCAGGCGGCGGCGACGATCCAGGACCTGCCGGGTCTGCCGGCCGGCGTGAAGTTTGATCCAACGGATCAGGAGCTGCTGGAGCACCTGGAGGGGAAGGCGAGGCCGGACGCCCGCAAGCTGCACCCGCTCATCGACGAGTTCATCCCCACCATCGAGGGCGAGAACGGCATCTGCTACACGCATCCGGAGAGGCTTCCTGGTGAGTAGAGTAGCTACCTACACACGCCAACACACGTAAACTGCTGCTGATGCCTGCCGTCCCCTACGTACGTCCAATCCGTTCCTTCTTATGCGTGTATAATTTGGTTTATTATACATCAGTACGTAGTTGCATGCTTGCATTACATCATCAGCTATCAAGGCTGAAGATCTAAACGAGTGCACGAAGATAGATCCGTCACGGAAGAACCTAGCTTGGTAAGCTAGCTTATCATAGATTAGCACGTTGTTCTTTAGGAAAAATTTAAAACTATATATCATTGGATAAATATCTTTATTTTGGAGTTTAAAAAAGATTTACATTCTGATGTACTGTTTTAGTCGTTTTTCAATTTTGGGTGGTCTTGCTTAATCAATCAAGGCTGCCGGTCCTAGAAAATTCAGTGTGTTTACATTGTCTGCAACTCACGTAATATATATGTAAAATTACGTGTTTACATGTGTGTTTTAAGTTATTACGTATCTATTTATTACTAGTAGTATAGTACTTTGTTTGTTTGCTTTTGAGCGGGATACCGTATAAACATCGATAAAGGGTGCCTTTGAAGTAACTTCTTGTCCTACTTGTTGGCATCTAGTTTAGTTGTAGTACCCCTGCATGAAAACGACAGATTCAGATAACGCAACTCCATCAAAGGTCTACGTCATGCAGGCTGCACGCAACCATCAGATCAAAGCAAGTATAACCTTTGAGAAAGCATTTATCATTTATGAATTTAACACATGCATGACAACTATTTTCTCCTTAGCCTTGAGTTTTCGGTTTTAAATTTATCTGATCTGAAGTACAATCGAACAGATTTCAGTCTAGTTTTTGTATATACGCTATAATGAATATAGTAGTGGATAATGGAATTAAATCAAGAAGTTTTTCTCTTATGCATTCTCGATATTTGTTCTATACAGTGCAAACACGTCATTTTACCGTGAAAGCAAAGGAAACCAAGTATGAATATTAATTAGTAGTAGAGCTAGCTAGGAATGATGTATTTTGTTTTGGAGCTAGTAGCATTTATCATTTTCCCTAATTTTGGATAAGTGCTTGAAATAGCTTTTTCTTTTCTTTTCTTTTCTTTTCTTTTCTTTTCTTTTCTGACATGTGATTTACGTGGATCAATATACTTGATATATGGGAATATGATAATTGTCTATATCATTTCCTCTGCCCTGTCTTTACACCATTGTGATCCAATAGGAAAGATAAGTGCCATTAGAGTTTGTGGATAGGTTACCACAAACAAGTACACTCCCTCCGATTCAAATTATAAGTCGTTTGTGACTTTTTTTTTTGTCCATCTAGATACATAGCATAGATGAATAAAAAAAAAATCAAAGCGACTTACAATTTGAAAACAAAGGGAGTAACATATATAATTGCTTATATTTTATCCATTGAGTTTTTTATATATCTATGTCTATTTTCTAATACAAATGTTTATGTTGATATAGACTTAATGTGTCAATCCAGTTGTGACAAAATTTAGTTGCTATTTCATTTGTTTTCTCATACGTATTCATTTTTTTTCTCCTCTACGCTGCACATGTCCGGCGCTCTCGTGTATATATGTTTTCAATACTTGTTTAGTTATAGAACCGTCAAGTTATATCATGTTTTATATAATGTCTTGTTAAACAATCATTAAGCCTGTCTAAATCACTATACCTCTCTCCTTTACCTCTAGCAAATTAAACAACCATTTAGCCTCTTTAAACATGTTTAACTCGATTCCCTTTATGTTTCCTTTTGATTTGATTGTTTAAATAGTCAACCGAGTGTGTTTAGTTGGTGAATATTTTAGGTTGGGCTACTGTAGCACTTTTCATTTGTATTTGATAATTATTGTCCAAATATGGACTAATTAGACTCAAAAAGATTCGTCTCATGCGTCAAGAGATTCGATCTATTGTAGCACTTTTTGATTTCACTTTTTGTGAACTAAACAGGGCCGTATTTAGTAGACTATTTATGTTAATAACATGACTGGCCTCCGTTTACCATTTAAGTATGATATTTATATATCTCATTCATGCAAAGAAATCTAAGTTTTTCGAGCACACATAAATGTGACTTATGCACGCTTTGAATCATATATCATTACTTTCATCTCCTGACATATTTGAGAACGCAGTTTTTCTGAACGTACGTTGTCTTGATCAATCTCAGGTGTCGGCAAGGACGGCCTCATCCGGCACTTCTTCCACCGCCCATCTAAGGCTTACACGACCGGGACGCGGAAGCGGCGGAAGGTCCACACCGACGAGCAGGGCGGCGAGACACGGTGGCACAAGACGGGCAAGACCCGTCCCGTGTTCACCAGCGGCAAGCTCAAGGGCTACAAGAAGATCCTGGTGCTCTACACCAACTACGGGAAGCAGCGGAAGCCGGAGAAGACCAACTGGGTGATGCATCAGTACCACCTGGGCTCCGACGAGGAGGAGAAGGACGGCGAGCTCGTGGTCTCCAAGGTGTTCTACCAGACGCAGCCGAGGCAGTGCGGCAGCGGTTCGGCGACGGCCAAGGACGCCGTCCGCTCGCTGTCGCCGCCAGCGCTGCGGCGACAACTGATCACCACCACCACCAGCACCACCATGACGGTGGCAACAGCATGCTGAAGGAGGCGGCCGGCATTGTAGATTTCTACAGCCCGGCGGCGCTAATCGGCTACAACCAGGCGGCGGCTGCTAACAACAGGGCGGCTGCGGCTTCTGCTCACCTGATGCCTAACTTTGAAGTGCACACTACAGCGGGGGCTGCTGGATTCGGTCCCTGATCAACATGTGCAAGTATTGGACTGATATAGGTTAGAGGGGAGAAAGAAATGCAGGCTGGCACATCATGGATGCAATTAATAACTACTTACTACAGGTGGTCGACGAGTTTACTGAACCGTAATGCTGGGCAATAAGAGGACTGGAGTACGTGTTGAGTGAGTGGCTGGACGTACAGAGATGTTGAAGTGTAGGAATATATCGATACGATTATACATTGTTCATTAATTGTTACACATGTATACGTAACTTTTGACGCTATGAATTTTTTGTTTAATGATATGTTGTTCCGTAATAAGAACGGTGGAGTTTAATACTGTATATTAGTTCTTGATTAACTAAAGGACTTGTACATGTATACAAATCACTATACATCTTTTTTTTGGAAGAATATACATGTTGTATAATTTTTGTTATTGGTTGTTGCTCAATCCTTCCAGCAAAGGAAAATGAAGCATGTATAATGTAAGAAAGTCTTATAATCATATAATGATTTTGTAGCCACTCGCCAAATATGTGTGCAACTACATCACCCAATATATTCAATGATCTATCTAATGATACTAATTATGTGTTATAAATTATAATTGGTCAAAGTTAAAAAATAATTCTCAAAAATCGAGAATACATCTATTTTGAGACAGATTGAGTAATTATTTTCCAATAACGAGTGAGAAAGCGAGTAGATCCTTCAAAAGACAATTTTTCCGAGTCATGACTCATGGGTAATATTATTTCTCACTTGCCAAGTCCTCCAAAGCAATAGCAATGTCCTCACTGGCATATCATAAAGTTCCGTCTACATGGGAAAACTACCGGACTATGACACTCCACACTTAGCAGCGTCCTCACTCGCATATCATATCAAGTTCCGTCTAACTATGACACTCCATACTTAGCAGTTGATCCTTCTAGCAATTTCCACAATTGCCGCTCAGTAGCCCGTAGTTGATCATCGTGTGGGCAGTGAACAAGAGCATGCATCACTGTCCCCTGGTCATTTGCGCACGTCTCACAACACCACCTCGTATGCAGAGTATGCATAGTATGCTGTCAGACTCGGTCACGTCGCCCGAGATAAGCGGAGTGGCTGAATATTTAATTATTATTTAGCTTTATTATTATAATTATTAGAATAAATTAAAAGATAGTCGGAAAACACTAATGGGCCTGGCCCGTTAGCAGTGTAAACCCCTCATATAAATATGGGGGCAACTATCGTGAGACAATCAAGAAAAAATAATTAGGTTTTTACCTTGCTCCCCGGCTTCCACAGCCGCCGCCGCCACCCTCGCGCCCTCGCTCCGCCAGCCCCGCCACCTGCTCGCCGCCGCGCCGCGCCGCAGCGCCGCCCCGCCGCCACCAGACGCCCCGCGCCGCCGCGCGCCCGCCGCCGCCCCCGCCGCCGCTTCGCCGCCGCCACGCCGCCGAGCGCCCCGCGCCAGACGCCCGCCCGCCGCGCCCGTGCTTCTGCTGCTGTTCGTCCCGCCACGTCACGCTCTTCGTTCTTCCTCTCGCGTTGACCGAAAAACGGGTTGTGACATATGCCTTGGTGACAAATCTAGGAAAATGTCTAGGGGGACTTCTCTAACCCCTCTACATAACTTCAGCCTCTCCTCGAGGTGCATCCATGTAAAAAAAATCCTAGGGACCTCCATGGGTCCGGTAGCCGTAGGGGGGAACCCGCCCCTATCCTAGCGACCGCCCGCATGCCTCCGCTGAACATGTCAGGACCGCCCGCTTTCGCCACGGTTAGCGAGGGAATTCAGACGTAGTCGGCGGGATTCCCGTTCCCATACAGCTGCGACAAGACAAGGGCAGCTCGGTAACCGCAGCGCTTGCAAGCCTCCATCCTTTTACGATTCCTTTTTTTCTTCCTTTCCCGGTGGCTCCTCCTATACATCCCTTACGATTATAAAAGGGGATCGCTCGGCCATCCTGAAGGGGGGGAGCTCCACACGCACACAAAGCTCTACGAAATTCTCACACACACACCACTCACTCCGCTTGGGAGCTTGCCTCCCTCTCTCGACCGCTTGTATTCCCCAAGCACGAGCATTTGAGCTCGGATACATAGTGACTCCGACTGGACGTAGGGCACCGCTTGCCCGAACCAGTATAAACCCTATGTCTTCCTCGAGCTAGGCCATCGGAGCCCCCACACGAGCCATACGATTTTACTGTGTCCGTGGTATAGAACCACGACAATAACTCTAATAAAGATAAACCTCACTAGATGAATTCTCTCGTCATGCAAGGTGTCCACATTCCCACTAAGTGAGTTCTATCTATTCATGCAAGGTTTTCACATCATTCTCCACTAAGTCCATGTCATCTATTATTAACTTCAAAATATATACCCATGTCATCTCTCAATACTAAAAATCTTTAATTTATTAACATACAAGTCATCTAAACAAGCTATGTATTATAATAGAATTATGTTTAAGGAAACCCCACGGCAACGCGTGGGGTATTCTCCTAGTTATCATATATGACTAATATATATTTCAATGACATGATTATCAGCTAATTGATCATCTAATTACATATCTTTTTTTTTTACGGGCATCAAATGGCATATTTAACCATTCTGAGGCGCACGGGTCGCGACCCACAGCCGTGGGCCGTTCGACATCTCGATTCTACAGGGCCGAACTGCGAAGGCCCAGGACACCCACTACTCGTTAGTTGGGCCGAACCTTTTCTTCGTCTAAATTTTAGCCTATCAAAGAACGTGTGTTTTTGCTACCTTGCCTTACAATATAGAAGCTCCTCACTGAAAACGATAATTCCGTTCTAGAGTGAGAGGCTCCCCACTGAAAAAAGAAAACCGAGTCCATCTCTATAGTATAATTTATTTGCCTGCCATATGCGTCTTTTATGTTCTTTCTTCAGGACGGCGAGCCGATTGATAGCATGTGCACGTCCTAAAATTTTGATTTGGGGATGGGGATAGAGGCTACTACGTGATGCTTTTTCAATTGTTCTATATTTTTAGCATCCTAGCTAGCTAATGACGCTGATAGCCCGAAAAGCAGACATTGTTTGGCCTCAAAAGGAAGTAGAGAGTCTATCATAAACAAGGGGGGTATACTCCAATTAGAACGCGCTTAGTAGGAGTATGTAAAAGAACATAGAGACAATGGAGCAGGCGAAAAGTGCAGATTTGTGAGTCGAACGTGCATGCTTGCGTGGTGCATAAATTTGAAATCTCGAGCATTCGATGTGAAGACGTTGGTGACTGATGGAAGCAAGACGACGGTTACCATTCTCTCATCATAACATGATCATGATAATTATCTCTCATCACAACTCTTTGGTAGTAGGCACAATTTCACAGGAAGACACGACCGTTTGGTGCACTTGTGTGCCTACCAAAGGCAGTGTCCTCTAGTACGCTTGCACGCGTGCTGCCAGTATGTAGTGTCATCATACGAGGACTTGTACCATACGAGGAGTGCTGTATTGGAGCAACGGACATGTGCATCGAAGCAAGGGGTAGCACGGACACACGAGCTTTACAGTACTCCTACTGCTCGGTACTGTACTGTACAACACTCTGCTGCTTCGAAACTCGTGTGATCCACGCTGAACACCTGCCATAGACTAGAGCCAGAATCATCATCAGTCTGGAACGCAGAGACGGCCGGTGAGCAGAATTGTACCACACGTGACGCTCAACGGACCAGCAGCTGCCATGTATCCTTTCAGTGTCCAACAGTATGGCTCCTTCTTGCGTCTCTATTTCAGTGCTTCATACTACACGACTTGGAGGGAGGAAGTCGGAAATGGAGTGCATTTTGCAAGAGAATTGTATGCGGATGGATAAATTGGTCCTCACCCAGCGCCATGCTGGCTCACGATCAGAGAGTCTTCTGCTTGTACTATGGCCGGTGTTGGCTCGTTTATAGGAATAATTGAACGGGCTGGTGTCGGCTTTGATAATAGAGATTGGAAAACGGGCTGGTGTCGGAATGAATGATCAAATTGAACGGGTTCACGGCCGCCGCCGTGTCATACGGAGACGACAAGAAAACGGCACCCAGAGAGGCAGAGAGCGCAAACGGCAACCAGGCAGGTTTCCAAGCCAGCGCACAGGCCACCCACAAGGTTCCTTTGATCATTCATTCCTTAGGATGAGAGGGGATCGAGAGTAATCTGGTTCAAATTCCTCTCAATAAACTCCAATTGCAAAGGGGAATGGTCGAATCCAAACTAGGCCCAAGTAAATTCTTTGGACACCGGTTCTAACAATGATGCACTATTTCAACTAGTTGTAAGAATAGACTAATAGTTGAACATGTGTTTTTGTAAAATGGACATCAATGCAATTATCATGCTCCAACTTATCTTGTCGTCCATTATTAGGGGTGCTAAAGTTTAGTTAGCTAAATTTAGACTTATTTAGTCACTTTTTGTCAAACACTATGACTAATAGATGGGCTTTAGTCTTCTCTACTCACTTTCAAATGACTAAATGGGACTAAACTTAGGTGCTATATTTTAGCAGAGCAAACCAAACAGGTTATGATTTTATGATTATGTGGCTTTGTTTTTACCCTATTTTAGGCTGTCTGCACCGGGTACGCTGAAGGCGTACTGGAGTGCGTGTACTGAAGTAATGGAAGCTGCAACGGGTACTTTATCTCGAACGTTATCGAAGAGTACCAGCCCTCCGTTCGTCAAATACCGCGCGGTACGGACGCGTACGCCACAGGCCTGGTCAGAGGAGCGGAGAGAGAAGTAGCATGTGCGCGGGAGGCAGGAGTGAGAGGAAGGGCATGTGTCAGCAGCGGGTCCCACCATTTAAACGAGCAAAAAAATGTTATAACTCGCAAAACTAAAAAAAATTAAATTAAATTCGATTACACCATTAAATTCGTAGTGATAAATACTTCAAAACTAGATCTCACATGGATATATTTAGATAACATTATAAGTGGGGCCTATTAATAATGGTTGTGATAGAGTATGCTGTAAAGTATGGACGAGTGCAGCAAAACTATAAATAAAGTAGAGAATTTTGATAATTAGGATAGAATATTCTTTTTAGAGTATGAAGTTAAAGTACCAGGAGTGCGGACAGTCTTACAATAGGTGGTTGACAAAGTAGGTAAGAGTTTAATCGCTTCTGAAGTTGATATGTCATAACGGTAACTTTGGGTTCAGTACTAGAAAAGAGGCACACAAGGCATCGAGAAGGTTTTTTTTTAAAAAAACAGTGATTTGTAATTTGCAGTAACGAATGACATCGATAAAAAAAAAGTCATCACAATTAGGGCGGATGTAGGATGAGCACTTAGGGGGCTAATTTGTGGAGGTTTGATGAAAATCAAATGACATAATGGTGAAAAAAAGGCTAAGCCACAGTAGCTAGAAGTGAAATTAACCTCATCAGCCCCCCGGGATCCGCCACTGGCATTATCAAGATATGTTGTGATGCTCATGTCAACATAGAGGGAATTTGCAGCTTGCTTCCTATCTGCTTTTGTAACGCGTTGTTGGGACTTGACAAGCAGATACTCACTAATGATTACCATTATTTTGAGGAGATAACTACTCCCTCCGTTCTATAGAGTTTAACGTTTTTGACTTTCAAAGTTTATGTTTGACCATCGATCTTATTGAAAATATTTATGTAAATAATAAAATAAACCAATCAATATTTAAGTATCTTTATTGATAAAATAAGTCATAAAAAAATAAATTATATTTATGTAAAAAAAATTGAATAAAACGAATCGTCAAAACAAAATGACACGAAATTAAGGTGACAAACTCAATGTACGGAGGGAGTAAAAGTTTAAGTCCGAACGAGAACTTGAGACATGTTCTGTTTGTGGCTGCTAAGCTCTGTGCAGCTTACGTGAAGGTGATGCTGAAAATGGTCGCGCGTCATGACGATTGACGAACGAAAGACGTGCTTTGACACTGACCACTTGGTCCACGGCACCCACTGGGAGCGGCGGACCCATGCATGGCCGGCCACCGGCCGGCCGGGGTCCAAAACAAATCGATCCGCACACGTACTCCATGGCTAATCAAAGGCAAACGACGCAGCAACACGCCAACACAGCACGAGCAGCAGAGCAGAGCGCCGCTCGTCGTCAGTCGTCACAGCCACGACAACGCGCGCGTGGGCGTGGCCCCGCCGGCACCACCCCGTGCTCCGTCCGCCCGTAGTCCAAGCCGTCCGCGCTGAAAAAGGCAGAGCGGCTTCTCCCACGACTTGTCACCGCTGCTGCTGCTGCTGGTATGCGGGCAGCTTGTGATGTCTCGCATGCACTCGGTTGCCGCCGCAAAGATCAAAGAAGAGAAGCTCACACTCACACACGTCCACCACCACTGCCCCACTGGTAGCTCTCTTCCCGTCGGACCCAACGCAAGCCAACGATGCCTTGACTGTTGAAGCACGTACTTTTGGAGCAGCTGGTGGCACGAGGGCCCGCGACGCCGAGGCCGAGCAGCAGCGGACAACGTGCGGACTGTGGAGTACCATGGCGGGCCGGGCCAGAGTCACGGTCGCTCCTGCGCCTGCGCTTGACGACCTTTGCGTAGGAGTAGGCCCCGGTCCTTTTTTTCTGATTCGCTGCCGCCATCGATATCGATCCAGCAGGGCAGGCGAGGGAGAGGTAACCCCACATGCTGACATGCATGCAGGTGTCAAAGCGTAAAGGGTTCGTGCATCGATTGGGGTTGCCGCTTGCGCATGGACGGTGTCCGTCCAGCTCCAGTCCAGGGAACCGGAACAGGGCGCCGTGGCGGGCAGCCGCCAGCCGCCGAGGGGCCAAGGCCAAAGCGGAAAGGAAAGCGCTAGGGGCAACGGGCCAACGGCTTCTTACCCCAAACAGCATCTCTGAGCCACGCCCGATAAAAGCGAGGGGAAAGTGAGGTGGACGTAACATTGCTGCCGGCCTGCGGGCGCCGAGCCTGACGCTGCCGCTGCCGGCCGGCCTGGGACGTCCTGTAGCTGCAGACGCCGTCCCTTTCCCTTTTACTTCTACAGTACTCCGTGTACCCTCTCCCCGTGCCACTCTCCATGTATAACGACGCCGTCCGCTCGTGTGGTCTCGTGCACTTTGATCGCTCTCGCTCCCCGCCCCACGGCCGACCATGCATGTCCCCGGACCATCACGGCCGCGCGCGCCCGTGCGAGGCCCGGCCGGCCGGCAGCCTGGCGTACTGCGATGCGATGCGTCGTGTGCGTACGTACGCGTGCACAGTGCGGTGGCGCTTGCATGTGGCGCGGCGTGGCGTGGCCCTGCTGCCTGTGCGCCTGCCTACCTGCCTGCAAGCGTTTGCTGCCGCAGCGTTGCTCGACCGGCCGGCCTCGCCACGCCGGGGCTCTACTAGCACGTCGATGGACGACATGGCCATCAAATTTGGCAGCGTGCGGACGCATGCAGCTGCTGCTGCGTCAACAGTCTTATATATGCGACGAGGCGTGCCGAGCCATCAATGTTATTACACTTACGAGCAGTACTGTACTGGACAAAGTGCCCTGGCTCGCACGCATGCATTGCCAGCCCAGCCAGCCTGCTTTGTTTGGGGTTTGGCCGTTCTCCGAAGCGTGAGCTGCTGCTGATGGTAGCAAATCATGGTGTCATGATGAGATGAAGGCCCATTCTCGAAGACGCTGGCACAAATGATAAACCCATCGAGTGTACCAACAGTTGGAGATGTGGCCTGTGGGGCCTGTGGGACCGGCCGATCAACAGGGATCGATCGTGCACAGGAGCGTTAGTACTGGTACGAAGCTGTTGATGATTTCACTCCAACAAATCCAAATGGTAAATCCTACTCCTACTTTAAAGTTGTGACAAGGCCTTCATGACCAGGGACAAGCACAATCAGACAAAGAGCCATCTTCAGGTCAGGAGGAGTACACCCTGCAGTGCATGCGCAATGCCCCTGATTTTTATGGTGAGGCCGGGTGGGTGGCCAGCTCAAATCGATCACACAATGGCCTCACATCATTTAGCGTACGCTACACCTGCAAAATAGAGTAGCATTAGAATTAACCACATGATATAGTAGCGGTGTTTTAGCATACTAGCATGGACCATGGACCGGGCCAACTCATGAATCGGATCGGATCGGTTGTGGCTAGGGCAGGGTAACATTGGTGCGCGGCGAGGGCCGTTAACCGGAGCCGGAGCAGGGTCCCTCTCGGAACAGCTCAACCAACTGCATGTGTCCTGCAACAGAAAAGCAGCCCCTCGCCCTCGGCCTCGGTCAGTAGCGCACGGCACATCTATGGTGTGGTGGCCTGCTGGTGGGGGAGCCGAGGGCAATGCAAGCATACTCAGATGGCTACAGGGAGTTCGATGGCAATGTCAATGTGGGCGCGCCCAGGCCACCCGGGGTCCGTGTCCGGGTGCTAGCTGGTACCGCACCATCGGCCGTTCAGCGATCCAGGGCGTACTGTGCCGGTGCATGCCCGGTGTGCCCCCTCGAGTTTGTCACCATCGGTGAGGGCCAACCGAGAATTATACTATGTTGCCATGGCAACGCTGAACGGCGGTGGGCGTCAACTGGATTGAAACGTAGTACAAACGCATCTGGCATGGCAACGCTGAACGGCGGTGGGCGTCAACTGGATTGAAACGTATTAGAAAAACTTAAACGCATCTGTATCCCCCTTTTGGTGATCTATGTAGTAGATGATCCTTATGATATTTTTTACCATGTCAGGAAATTCCCCATTGAAAATGCTGGAGTACTACCATGCTGAGAGTAGTAAAAAAAAACTTGGCAGTGTGCGCAGGGAGCAATGGTGGCTATGGTGGCAGGCACAGGAGCGTCAGCCCCGTCCTTGGCTCTCCTCACCACTCCCCCACCTCTGCCGCTGCACTGCACAGTGCACAGCGGCTCCCGGCACCCGCGCCTGCGCTGTCCACCACCACGGCTGTGCCTTTTCCCCCACCTCGCCGGCCGGCCACTTCCTCCGCTACAGTATGTATTCCAGACCCATGCCTCTGCCTCTGCGTGCGCCGGTGGGCGAGAGGAGAGGAGAGAGGCAGCATAGGCAGACGCAGCAGATTCAGGTCAGCCGGCCAAGAAGTGTCAAACAAAACCACTGCGGCTGGCTTTATCCGCCACCAGAGCGGGCAATATTTCAAAGGCCGTAGCCCCGTAGGCCTGCCTCTCGTCTGCTGCGCCCTACTCCTCCGGCTCCCCTCCCCACCACACCACTCTTCCCTTCCCCGCCCGCCTACAAGCAAGCCACCCCAGCCATTCATGGCCATCACCACCATGTGTCGCCACTCCACCTCCCACCCACTCCTCTCCTCGCGCCATTAACCCCTCACTCCCTCCCTCCCTCAGCTCCATCCATCCCTCCCTCAGCTCCCTCGGCATCGGCGCTTTGCTGCCGTCGTCCGCTCCTTCAGCTGCCGACCGCCGGGGCCATGGCGGGCATTGACCTCAACACCGTGGAGGAGGAGGACGAGGAGGAGGCGGAGGCGCCCGCCACCAGGCCCGGTGGCGCCGTGTGCCTGGAGCTCTGGCACGCGTGCGCGGGCCCCGTCCCGCCGCTGCCGCGCAAGGGCAGCGCCGTCGTGTACCTGCCGCAGGGCCACCTCGAGCACATCGGCGGCGGCGCAGACGCCGTCGCTGCTTCTGTGGTGGTGCCGCCGCCACACGTGCTCTGCCGCGTCGTCGACGTCACCCTCCACGTGAGTTCGTGGGGACTCTGGGCTGGGCGCTTGTACCACCGTGCCTGCGACTGCGTGCGAGCGAGCGCAATGTGCTCGAGCTATTGACTGACAAGAGAAACCCTGTCTATGTGCGACTGCAGGCGGACGGCGCGACCGACGAGGTGTACGCGCGGGTGTCGCTGCTGCCCGAGGACCAGGAGGCGGAGAGGCTGGCGCGGGCGCGGGTTCGGGAGGACGAGGACGCGGATCGCGACGGCGAGGACGGTGCCGCCGTCATGAAGCCGCTCGCGCGGACGCCGCATATGTTCTGCAAGACGCTCACGGCCTCCGACACCAGCACGCACGGGGGCTTCTCTGTGCCGCGCCGCGCCGCCGAGGACTGCTTCCCGCCGCTGGTACGGCCAGCACTGAAAGAGGTCCCTTCTCATGGTGGTTTGGAGGTTGCTTACTCTGTTTGGTGTGGCGTGCAGGACTACAGCCAGCAGAGGCCGTCTCAGGAGCTCGTGGCCAAGGATCTACACGGCACGGAGTGGAAGTTCCGACATATCTACAGAGGTAGTACGCCAATAGAGTTTATAATGACTGGGTTAGCTTTAGCTTGGTTTGAGGACTCACTATGGGCTTTACGGTTCTGTACATTATGATAGTTGTTAGGATCCTCTCTGCAAACACGGGTTCCATTTTCTTAGCATCTTATTCAGGCTTAAGTACTGAATGAGACTAAGTTCACAAGCAGGGCTTCAGTTGTCCTCATTGGGACTCTGCATTGTCAGTAAGAATAATTGACCAAATGTTTGCTTTAATTTTTCAAGTAATGGAGGTTATTGTAGTTGCATTGCGTCTGCAAATTTAAGCAAATTTCTGAAAATACAATCATGCAACTTGTGAATAGCGAAACTGATGTTAGTGATTGTATGAAACATAAAAGAGGATGGATGCTATTGGAGTTTGAATAACTATAGTTAACAATTTGTGGCCCCGAGTTTCTGATAGGCCTGCTTATTACAGGCCAGCCACGAAGGCATCTCTTAACCACTGGATGGAGCGCATTTGTTAATAAGAAGAAGCTTGTTTCTGGAGATGCAGTTCTGTTCCTTCGGTAGGCATTTAGCTCATTTTGTCATTATAAAATTGAACATATTGTACCTTCTCGTCTTTATAGACTTTCATCCTTTTCCAGAGGTGAAGATGGGGTGCTTCGATTGGGAGTGCGCCGAGCAGCCCAGCTGAAAATTGTAACTCCTATTCCTGCACCGCATAACCAGTGCTCAAGTCATAGCACTCTGGGAAATGTTGCCCAAGCTGTGGCCATGAAGACTGTTTTCCACATTTACTACAATCCCAGGTAGTAAAAGACTTCTCTGATTGTTTTGTCAATTATCTATATGTCTGTACGGGTACATATTTGACAGCTCAGATTCACATGATGCAACTGTAGCTGTGATAGAGCATCTGCTGTGCATGCAATTTGTGGATCCTTAACTAGTAGGAAAGTACTAAATCCTACTGTTGTTCCTTAGTGGCTTGCTCAAAAGACATGTCTTACCTATAGTCGGTTCAATACTTGACTGACGAGCAAATCCAGTGCTGCCTGTTTTCGAGTACAACAATCTAATTTTATGGTGTCACAGTAGTGGCTGCTGTTCTATGGTTGATTAATAAGAAAATCAAAGAACTGAACCTTTTTGTTTCATCTCCTTGGTCTGTCGCATTATCTCCATACTTGCAAATTATGCTACCGCATGTGAATCTCCATACTTGCAAATTATGCTACCGCATGTGATCTTTGGGAATGATGATATGGTGCACATTTAAGGTTACCGTTTCGATTCCAAGTTTTTTCTTTTTAGAACTGAACGTTTCAAATGACCTACTGATGCCAAATTATATTTACAAGTATCTATTTCGTTCTTCTGTGCTACTCCTTCTGTTCCAAATTATAGTTCTTTTTTGGCTTTTCTAGATACATTGTTTTTGCTATGCATCTAGTTAAAAATTATGTCTAGATACATAGTAAAAAAGAAATGGATCTAGAAAAGCCAAAATAACTATAATTTGGAAGAGGAAGTACTTTTTAGTACCATGAAGTCCATGATTAATCTTGTGACTAGTTAGAAGTGGAAACAGAATTTTAGATATGCTCATATGCATTTTCCTTCTAATGTCTCCCCTTGCTGGAGGAGTCTGACGCCTTCCTGTGTATAACAAATTACTTGAATTCACAGGTTAAGTCAATCTGAATTCATTGTACCTTATTGGAAGTTCACAAGAAGCTTCAATCAACCAATTTCTGTTGGAATGAGATGCAGAATGCGATATGAAAGTGATGATGCTTCTGAAAGAAGGTTACAGTGGTGCAATGATCATATATGTTTTTTTGCTGATGTATTTCCCTTGCACTCTGGTCTTTTCTCCACTCATTCTGGTGTGTTCAAAATTATTTTTTCACAGGTGCACTGGGATAATAATTGGAAGCAGAGAAGCTGAGCCTATTTGGTATGGTTCGAAATGGAAATGCTTGGTGGTATGTTCTCTTCTCCTTATTTGTGCATAAGATGGATGCCAATATTAGTATCGATTGTACATGTATTCTTAAGAACATGCTTGCAAGAAGAATCAATGGCTGTATCTAGTAGTTCGTGGCACCCTTCCTGGCGTGACCTTTATTTGCGTGTTGCAATTCATGATTCTAATAGTTCGATTCAATTAGTCACTGTAAGTATAGAATAAACTAAGCTCCTTAGCCAAAGTTTCCGTATGTGCTTTTTGAATCCTGTAGTATTACTTTCATACTTTGTTACTTGCCTTCCAGGATATCTGTCTGATGTAATGTTTAAAAGAAAAGCAATTTCACCCCTAACTTAAGATGCTTACCTACCATTACTACTGGCTGGAGGCAATGACTTTAGGATATGCCCGGACCGAGCTTCTCTACACTGACCTTTCTTCTGGTATCACGAATTGGATTTGAACCAATATCCCTTTATCTTGGGAAACTATCCTTTTAGTAGATCGTGATTTATGAGGATGAAGTAAAAGAGAGATCCCTCTCATTCAATATCAATAGTTGACCTCCTGGAAATATCAACAATGCCCGTCCACTATATATATATGTAAATCCGTTCTTCTGGTGTCTTTCATATTTTACATGCCATTGTGGGAAATTCCTATCCTTCTGTTCCCTTCTGAAATGTTGTTCCAGGCTGCCTATGTTATTGTCTGATGGTCATATTGACAGGTTAAATGGGATGATGGTATAGAGTGCCATTGGCCCAATAGGGTGTCTCCTTGGGAGGTTGAGGTCACAAGATCAGTTTCAGGATCTCATATGTGTGCTCCCAGTTCAAAACGACTGAAACCATGCCTCCCTCAAGTTATTCCAGAGATTGTGCCTCCAAGTAGGTAGTTTTACAAGTGAAAGGAGAACCATTAGTCAAGTTTTATGTGACCTGCTGAATTTGTCCTCTTTTGCTATTTTGGCAGATGGAAGCGTTTCTTCAGATTTTGCGGGATCTGCCAGATTCCACAAGGTCTTGCAAGGTCAAGAATTCTTGGGTTTCAAAACCCATGATGGTGCTGCTATTTCTGCTTCACAGGCAACTGAAGCAAGAAATTTGCAGCACAGTGATGAACGTAGTCACATGAGTAACAATATCTTAGGGATCCCAGGACTTGGTGTTCGATCTCCAACTGGAATCCCTGGGTTTCCCTACCATTGCTCAGGCTTTGGGGAATCTCAAAGATTCCAAAAGGTCTTGCAAGGTCAAGAAGTGTTTCGTCCTTTCCGAGGAGGATATTTGGCTGATGGCCATATAAGAACTGCTGGCATGTATCAACCTGACGGTAGCCATGTATCTGGTGCAGCTTATAAATGGCCTGCATCACAAGGGTGTGATTTTACACAGCCAGCAAAACCGGGTTTTCTGTGGCAAGCATCCTCCCCATCATCTGTGCTGATGTTTCCCCAATCTAGTTCTAAGATAACTCACTTGGAATATGAGTACAGCTACCTGGATAAGGATGAGGATGGTAGACTTGATAGGACTGTTCCCACTCAAGACATGGGAAGAAGCAATCAAGCATTATCTCTTTGGCCTCATCTTGTTTCTGGGGAAGCAATAGAAGAATGTACTGGAACTGAGAATATGCACTCCCCTGTCAGTGGTGCAGAGCATGAATCGAACAATGAGAGTACAGTTGAAAATGGCTGCAAAATCTTTGGTATCTCATTGGCTGAAAAGATACGATCATGCGATGAAGCAGACTCTTTTGGTGCAAAATTTAATTCTCAGCTCCAGCCTTCAAAGTCAGAAGTGCCAACATTACTAGGCAGCTGTTGGGCCACTGTAAGTGCTTTGTAGTTTCTTCTTTTGACATTGTCTTGGTGTGTTTGCTCATTAACCGATGAAAGTTTTGCAGGTTCATGATCAAAGACCTGTTGTCGGCAGGGTGGTTGATGTCTCAGCGACAGATATGATGATCTGATCCACATGGCATATCCCCCTTGTAGAAGATGCAGAAAGGGCCACCGAGTGCAACTTTCATGTTAGTGACACTCATGAAGTTTATAAACCTCCTTTCTACAATTTTCCAACCACCTTACGCTCTAAGGCTTCTTAACCATAACTTTTGCAGGGCCCGAACCGCAACCTGGATGAAAGAATGCTAAAAGGTGACCTTATGATTCTTGAGACAGGGATGTTTGACAAATTTGTAATGTCCTTTTGGGCTTTAAGTATCTTGTTATCTTAAGCTACCTAGTAATCAGCACTGTATCTTGAGGTGTGCGTTATGGCAAGTTCTTTTTAGAGGGCTTGTTTGGACTAGCACCATTTCCCAAGTACTCGTCGCATTGTTTCTTTGCCCCACCAGGAAACAAGTTCACTAGTTTCTGACGTGCTGTTTAATTGGAAAATTGGCTCCAGTCTTGCTGGTATCATTTGTTGCATCGTTTGTGATTGCACATCTCAAATCGAAGTTTCATGAGCATGATTTGACCAGCTACTTGCCGCCTTCATTGGGGGCGTTCAGTCAACGAATAATGGCGGCGAAACTGCCAGCATTAGCCGGTAGCTACCAGTTAGGGCGTGTTTGGGACGCAGCACGGGAGGAGCCTGGCTCGCTGGCCTGGTTGTGGCCAGCCCGAGCATGGCTGCTGTGGTGCAACGTCATGTGTTTGTTTCACAGCCCGGTTCAATTGAGATTGTGTTTGGGTTTCTGACACAAAAGGGATACGGTTATTCTGCACTAGACATCGGGTAGACTTACCCTCACAATCAAGTTTTTATCTTTATTGGCATTTCAGCAAACATATGTGGGGCGTCGGCGGAGCTCGCGGCCATGGCGAGCCGCGTGGCGCGTAGGCGAGTTGTGGTCGACCCGGAGACGGAGCTCACGTCCATGGCAAGCCGCGTGGCGTGTCCCGAATGCGGAGCTCGCGTCCAAGGCGAGCTACGGGCGACCCGGAGGCGGAGCTCGCGCCATGGCGTGTTGTACGCATGCCGGAGGCGGAGCTTGCGGCCATGGCGAGTTGCGCGGTACCCGAAGGCGGAGCTCGCAGCGATGGCGTGTTGTGCGCGCGCTGGAGGCAGAGCTCGCGGCCATGGCGAGCGGCGCGTCCCGGAAGTGGAGCTCGCAGCCATGGCGAGTGGCGAGTCCCAGAGGTGGAGCTCGCGGCCATGGCATGTTGTAGGCGTGCCGGAGGCGGAACTCGCGTCCATGGCGTGCTGTGCACGCACCGGAGGCGGAGCGCGGCCATGGCGAGCGGCGCGTCCCGGAGGTGGATCTAGTGGCCATGGCGTGCTGTACGCGCGCCGGAGGCGGACCTCGTGGCCATGGCGAACGGCGCGTCCCGGAGGCGGAGCTCGCGGCAGTGGCGTGCTGTACGCCCCGGAGGCGGAGTGGCAGTGGCGTGTTGTACGCGGCCGGAGGCGGACCTCGTGGCCATGGCAAGGGCGCGTCCCGGAGGCGGAACGCGCGCCGGAGGCGGAGCTCGCGGCCATGGCAAGCGGCGCGTCCCGAGATGGCAGCGACGTGCTGTGGGAGAAGTGAGATGGCCCCCCAACCTCTCTCTTCGGCCCACTCGCCGTCGAACCTGGCTACCAAGAAACGGTGGGGGTAGCTTTGCTTGGGAGCCATGCCGACAGGTGCTTTTGCATCGTGATAGCCTGGCCGGAAGTGGGTCCTAGCGCGCCAAACAAGCGCCCTTTTGCAGCCGGAGAGCTCGGGCCACCCTCCTGGCTCTCCTCCAAACACGCCCTTAATGTCTGGCGTGGATAACGTACCACGTACGTCACCTAAGAAAGACTTTCGCCATTTCGTCCAAGCTAAAACTCGAAATAAGAATAAGCTAGGATGAGTACAATCGACAAAGAGTTTCGTCGTCTCTCATTCTGTCTTTGATACCCAAATGTATTAGAATCGGCAGGAAAGTTAACTGCTCAAACAAACCAATTAATGTCATTTTTGAAACATTATTATTTGGAGTTGTTGTGTACCCAGACATGTTTAGCCTTTTGTTTGTCCTCTTGGCAAAGATGTATTCTCATTATTCCAACAACTAAAGGATAAGACTAAAAAAAAAAAAAAAACTATCAGGATATTTGTTAGAGGTTTTTCAAGAAAAGTCCACCGAACTTTGTTCGGCCGTGTCATCTAGATCCACTCAAATTTGTTCATTGTGTCACATTGGCCTGTAAACTCGCAAATCAATCGTTAAGATCCTCAGACTTGTTCAGTTGTCTCATTCTGATCCCTAAACTTACATATCACTTGTTTAGATCCTTAAAACTTGTCCAGTTGTGTCATCTTGGTCTAAACGGTTGTCTTGCAAGTTTAGGTGACCATGAAACAAGAACAAGTTTGAGGACATAACAAGCATTTTGCTAGTTTAGGACAAAGATGATGCACATGAAAAAGTTTAAGGACCTAAACAATTATTTTACGAGTTTAGTGGCCGTGATAACATAGCCGAACAAGTTCGGTGACCGCTAGTGTTTTTATTCTTATTTAATTGTTATATGGAGCTACAATCAATTCTAGCACATATGAAATGTATAACTGGGCAATTGCATACAATTCTTCGTTTGTCTTGTGCAAAAAAATGATCAAGAGCGTATATGAAAATGAAACAAATCGGCTGAACGTTACTAGAGGTTTCATTGCATTTTGTTGTGTTGGAAAACATGATGGATTAGAATGAATCCCACCGTGAAATACTCACTAACACCAGCATTAAGCAATGTAATAATTGATACTTTATGATTGTGAACATTAAAATACTTGAGTTATTCCTAATCAAGCATTATTTAAAATTAAGGTGGAAGGAAAAATGTGAATACTGTGAAGTTTATAAAAAGATCAGTTCAATGTATCAAAATCATCATTATATATGCTTCAGTTTTGTAATAATTAATACAAATCCTGCGTAAAAAATATATAGTTCGTAAATTTGATAGGATCCTAAGTTTCTAGGCAATTTTACTTTTACTTTCGGCCAATGGTTATTGTATACAGCTGTCGGAGAAAAAAAGAACAATTGTGTATCTCCTGATCCTACAGTAACGCAACAGCTGAACAGCCTAACTTACTCACATGCCTCTACCTGTATGCAGGATGTTCGTCTTCGTCGTCGCAGGCTGTGAGACCCTTGGCAACGTCGTCCATTGTCGGTCGGTTGCTCCTGTCGACCTCAATACACGATAAGGAGATCCGCACCATTTCCAGGGCTTGCCGGGGATTAAACTGCCCCTGCAATCTACCGTCCACCAAGGGCACGACGTTGCCGGAAGCCACCACCTGCCTCAACGCCTGAGCGATCTGCGACATCTCCAGGCGCTCCCCGCCCGCCGTCGTCTGGTCACACACTCTGCATCCCATGACCATCTCCAGCAGCACAATGCCGTAGCTGTACACGTCCACCTTGGCGTTGATGGGAACGTTGAGCGCCCACTCCGGCGCCATGTACCCCGTCGTCCCTCTCATGTGAGAGAGCGGCATGCTGTCGCCGGCGTCCCTCTTGGAGAGCTTGGCCAGCCCGAAGTCGGCGATCTTGGCGTCGAACTCGCGCGTCAGCAAGATGTTCTCCGGCTTGACGTCGCAGTGGATGACCCACTCGAGGCACTCGTGGTGAAGGTAGGCGAGGCCCCTGGCCGTGCCCAGCGCGATCCTGTACCGCTCGCGCCACGGTAGCGTCGTCCTGTCCGTGTCGAACAGGTGCCTGTCCAGCGACTGGTTCTCCACGTACTCGTACACCAGCAGCTTGTGCTTGCCCTGGGAGCAGAAACCCCAGATCCTGACGAGGTTGATGTGGTTGATCCGCCCGATCACCGTCATCTCCGCCCAGAATTCCTCGTCGCCCCAGGACACGTTCGTCAGTTTCTTCACGGCCACCACCTTGCCTTTGTCCAGCACGCCGCGGTACACGACGCCGGAGCCACCCCGACCGAGCTCCTCCTTGAAGTTCCCCGTCGCGTCCTTGAGCTCTCGATACGTGAACCTCCTGAACTGGCCCGTGACCATCCTATACCCTGCGGCCTCCAGCGAGCTGGGTATGCTCTGCTTGCTGGAGAGGAACCACCAGCTTGTTGCGATGAAGATAACATCAAGAACTCCTAGCACTCCGGCGAACGCAAACAGGTACGGCCACTTCGTCCCGTTCCCTGTTCTACTCAATGTTGCTTCTGATCTTTGGACGATCACGGAAACGTTAGGATCGCAGGCAAGGCCTGCGGCGCTCCGTGCAGCGACGAGAGGCGCCGAGGCGTCGAAATCGATTGGAACTTTGAGGTAGATGGTCCCAGAGAAGGACGAAGACGTGAATCCGTTGAACAGGATGCTTTTCGGGTAGCAGACGCCTTGGCCTTCAAGCTTGTAGGAGAAGCCGACGCACAAGCACATCTTGAGGCAGAGCTTCTTGCAGTACTCGAACGTGACGGATTGGTTGAACTGCAGATCGTAGCCGTAGAAGTCGCTGTGCGGCAACTCGAGGAATTTAAACTGCTGCTCCGGCGACGGCGGTGGCGGCTGGCTGCAGTTGGGGACCGTGAACATCGGCTGGCAGCCTTTCCGCCAGTCCTGCGGATCCACCATCTCGTACGTCGGCGCGCACGAGCACCTGAGGCTCGGCTGGTACTCGCAGAGCGCGTTCTGGCCGCACAGCCCGTGCGTGGAGCACGGCTGCCCCAGCGCCGCCCATGTCACCGCCCAGCCACCTGTGGACGCGTCCATGCTGTAGATTCTCACGTTGCCATCCTGATCCATGGTCAGCCGCCTCTTGACGCCAGGGCCCAAGTCGGAGGCCTGGACGCCCAGGTTGTCGCTCGACAGGAACACGCCGTTGTCGTCGAGGACGCCGATCCTGGAGCTGTTGTATGTTGTCCGGCCGTTCTTGAACGGATCGTTGATTGGGTTATTTGGCCAGTAGATGCTCGAGATGTTGTGGCTGTCGTACAGGAGCCGCAGCACGTTGTCATTGTCGTAGTAGAGGCTGAAGTAGCCCGCGACCAGCTTCTTGTCCTTGGTGAGCGGCTGTGACGGCACCAGCGTGTCCGTCGGCCAATCGAAGCTCTGCCACAAGGTGCGGCCGCCGGTGGACTCGGAGATGAGGAGGTTGCCGGTGTCGAGGAGGGATATGGTCAGGTCGCCCCCGCCCCCGCCGCCACTCATCGTCTTGCTGTCCCACACCGTGGTGCCGTTGGCGTCGTCGAGGGCTAGGCCCCCGTCGCGGCGGAACGAGATCCTAGAGCCCCGTCCGTTCACGGGGGCGCCGGGGTTCGCCGTCCAGATGGCAGTCTTCTCCGCCGCGTCGGTGTACCAGACCGAGAAGGAGAAGGCGTTCTCGCCGGCGTCCTGGAAGCCGCAGGAGAAAGTGCCGTCAGGGGAAGTCAGGAACGGCCGCCGGTGGTCTTCCACCGACAGAGAGAGCCGGTGCCCAGCGTGTGCTGTGCTGGCTCTGGCGCTGACGACGCTGACGGACACGGCACGACGGCGAGCAGCAAGACGATGGCCAGACATGTTCCATACCTTGCCATCGTTCCACGCTGTTGCGCTTACGAATGGAAACTGCAAACCGGCCGAGCTTGCTAAGCTACACACGTCAGTATGAACGCTTGTGTCCGGGCGAGGTACCGGTCGACCTCGAGAAGGTTACTAATAGCGTATGCCGTATTGTTAACGTACGTAGTAGATCGACTACATGGATTCCAGGGAATTGAAACTTTGATTAGTTGACGATGAAAGTGACTGGATATACTGAAACAAGTGACACACAATAGCAAGGTAATAAATGAACAAAAACATGGTCCACATCGTCGTCTGATAAGATCAATGGAATTAGGCATGTTTGCCAAGTTGTTCCGTGTCCTTAGTCCTTACATACATGCCTGGTGCTTGTGGTGGTGGGAGAGAGAGAACACCGCGTGTGGTTGAAAACGGGTGGAAAAAAAATCCCGACCCGTTCCATTTTCTATTTGGTCTGCCTATATTTTCGTATCTGTGGAATCCCGTTTTTTGCATTTATGGAAACAGGAGAAGAGTTTTCCATCCGAGCTACCTAGTTTTGTTGGATCAAATAAGGCCTTGATCAATTGTTTACCACCGACAATCGACAAGCTAAGCAGGGCCATCCACACCGATGGTACGGTGAAGATGTTAGGAGATGTAGTTAGGGTGGAGATTTTTTTCTTGATCACGCAAAAGCTTTGTGCGTCTTAGTATTAAGCAATGGCGGATCTAGCTTTTAAGCATAGGGTATGCACCCCTAAAAATGAAATTATACAATTCGGTAAAAATTCAGCAATTAGCTATTGAATCACGATGTGACGAAATCAGAATTTAGAAAATCTAGGATTTAGGAAGGAATTTAGGAATTTAGCAAATTTGCAACAACCATGTATGTATGACGCTAAGGGGCCATAGGGTGGTCGATGAACCAATCGGACCACCCTGTGGCTCCGCCACTGGTATTAAGGTTGAAGAAAATATTTAATATTTAATACGACACGATGGGGTCCAAAGAGTTGTACATGGACGCCCCACCCAATCTAGGGTAAATCTCAATGAGTTTAGAAGGCCCATAATATAAGTTGTAAAGATTAAGGGGACTACCTAGGGGATGCAAGACAGATCATGATGCCAGCACATGGCTTTGTGGCCAAGGTTTAGCGTCACGGATCATTGGTTTTAACACATTCATGACTCCAAACCTCTCAACAAAAATGTCAATCATTCATCAAATAAAGCAGATCATGACACATTCCAACTTAGAAAATTGGGTGCATCATACCTACCTACTGTGCACCCAATTTTTTTTCCATTGATCATCTTCCAGACTTGGATGCCATTTCTTTCACGGTATCTATGTTGTCCATATTCTGCCAATTGGCGCTTGCATGCAGACACCATGAAATATTGTCTCGATCGTGTCCTTAATTTTATTTCCCTAACTTCACTACATTCTAAAGATGGTAACGCCGCCGTCGACCTTTGAACAAAACATTTCCACACGATTGTAAGCTTGACCGCGACTCGCATATTTGAAGGAAACAAACAAGCTTGACGCCATCGATCGATTAGGATAAGCTAGGCTAGGATTAGCGGTGTAGACTCGGTATGCAATCATATATACTATATCAGTAATAAGTACTACTTCCTATATAATAAGCTGATAACCTTGAATACCACACCAAATAAGCATTCGTTTTTCAACCGGCAGTCATCGACCATAAAAACTATACTATGGAGTACTACTAGTTTGGTTGTGGAGCGTACGTTAATATTGCTTGTTGTCCGGCAGACGCGCGGAACAGGGAGAAAAAGTATGTCCAATTTTGCCAATAAAAAAGTGCAATTTGCAAGGCGAATGCGTGTGGAATCAGGTGTAAGCCCTGTTTAGTTCACAAAAAGTGAACCCAAAAAAAGTGCTACATTATCTGTCATATTAAATTTCTTGACGTATGCATGAAGCACTAAATGTAGGTAAAAAAACTAATAACACAGTTTGGTTGAAAAGTGCGCAACGAATTTTGAAGCCTATTTAGTACATGGTGGGACAATAATTAACAAATACAAATGAAAAGTGCTATAGGAGTCGAACCTAAAATATTTTTACCAACTAAACGTGCCTGTATTCGGACGATAGAAGATGGTCAGTTGATCGGCCATCCTCGGCATCCAGCGCAGGTCAATATGTGGTACACTTGTGTATGCATTGTGTGGATACGTCGTATTACTGTTACATGTAAATAATCGGACACTTGCCACATGTCTCCAAGCTAGTAGTCAGAAAGCGCATGAAAACCTAATGAGCAAATTATTTTCTTGGCCCTATTGAAAGTTGTTTTTAGTTTCTTGGCCCTTTTAAACGAATTTGGTTATTTGGCCTAGTTTTGAGTTTTATTTACTTTTTTGGCCCTTCCGTCAGTTCATGACTTAACAATGTTAAGTGGTATGTGAAATGACAGTTTTGCCCCCGATACCTAATGAAAAGATCAGCAACCTACAATTATTTTGCAATACTTGTTTAGGTTGCTTAGCACCAATATTTTATAAAAAAAACACAATATTTCAACACTAGGTTCCTGATATCTTTGATTAGGTATCGGGGCAAAATAGTCATTTCGCCCCCACTTAACACCGTTAAGTCACAAAAACCGACGGAAGGGCAAAAAAAAAAAATAATCAAAACTCAAAACAGGGCCAAATAACCAAATTCATTCTAAAAAGGGCCAAGAAACTAAGACCAACTTTTAGTAGGGCCAAAAAAATAATTTGCTGCCAAAGGGGTCATAGCCTAATGGTTAGGATACTTAGCGGCACTCCCCGATCCTAAGTTCAACTCTCCGTGGGAGCGGGAGCGAATTTCAGACCGTGGTTAAAAAATCCCTCGTCGGTCCCGTGTGCCAAAGCACTAGTTAAGAGCCGGCCCAAATAGTAGGGATCGAGCTGTTCACCCAGTCCTCTCGAAGGATTGAGGATCTTAGTTCCCCATGGGCTAAAAAAGGCTTATAGTGTCGGGCGGGATCGAAGAAAACCCAATCCTCTCGAAACTTGAGGATCGTAGTTCCGTGGCCTAAAAGGCTCATAGTGTCGGGGGGCGGGGTTCGGGGGATTTTCTCGGGAAAATTGAGGTTTCTTCTAAGAACAATGCCGGTGGGGCGGTCTTTCCCCCAGAGTGTTTTTTTTTTTAATAATTTGCTCAAACGTAATGTCGAGTAGCACGCTTGACTGGAACAAGCGTGGACGATGGCATGCGTGACTACAAAGACTGAGAGGCTGCCGTACTTAGCTAGCTTGACGTGAACAATTTCTACGTCAGAAGCTAGTATACTTTCTTCGTCTCCAAACTCCAATTAAGTCGATTCACAACAAAAAAAACCTCCAATTAAGTCTAATTTTGAGTTTTTTTCTTGACCGTCTAATTTCTAGAGTTATCATAAATATTTTTTTTAAAAAAAAGACCGATGGGCTTTATTTGAAAAGAACAACAATATTATAACACCAAATTAGTAATTCAAGATTTGTCAATTCAGTGTAGTTTCTCGATCGGACATTCTCATATGGGTAGTGTGTGCATATGTACGTTTATGATGGTGTGCGCGCGCGCATAGTAGATGTTTGAGGGTCCGTGCTAGTTTTCATCATAAATAAATACATGGTCAACTAAAATACCCCTTTCAGTCTAAATTGCAAACCGTTACAACTCTTTTATATATACATATATAGTTTTTTTGCTATATTTTTTTTATACATTAATTAGTTACACTATATGGGTCTAAACTTTAACTATACATAAAAAAAATGATATGCATCTAAACAATCACAACGTGACGAGTTGTATAAGGCTGTGATTTGGAAGAATCATCTTTATGTATGATCATCCGATGTAGTAAATATTAGTGTTCTTCTTTTTTGAAATCTGGCTAAACTTATAAAAAGTTGAACTTATTAAGACAATTTTAAAGTTAATTCATCATTAGTGTTCTTCTTTTTGAAATCTGGCTAAACTTATAAAAAGTTGAACTTATTAAGACAATTTTAAAGTTAATTCATCATTTGAGATCGTGACGAGTTGTATTTGCTCGATGGCCGGCCAGAGGACCAACGGAGGAAAATCCTTCGTCAACCATGTTCAGTATGACCGGCCGGGAACATGCAAGAAATAGATCGCGCGCGCCATGTCATGGGTGATCACGAGAAAGAGAGGACGTCCAGGCGACAGCGATGCGAAGAAGCAGCACGCGATCGTTAGTTGGGCAGCTAGCAGACGCCGCCGCGTATTACCGTTCAAACTTACTTAAGTTCCATATTTATGTGATGTCACTAACTCTGTTAGGGCATGGAGATTTTGTGTACTATTTTAACGCTACTCTAGATCCATGAATCATTCCCCATTACAAAACAACATGTGGCAACGACGTAGTGTGACCCCCTTGCTCCTACCCCAAGGCGCACACATTGAGGACCCTATTTGAGTGTTCAGTTCGAGCCGATGCAAAGCTGTTCAGCCTGATACGATTCCAAGATATATGGGCTGAGTGGCTGACCGCTGGGGTTGTCTAGCAGGCCCCCAACCAAGGCCCAAGGTCAAGTGTGCACGCTGCCGCCGCACGTCGGAGCTGATAAATTTGCCCCGCCGCCTGTGCATCATCGTGCAGCCAGCCGTTCTGGAGGCAACAGCCGAGCCCTCGATGTATCCCGCGCTACTCCACTCAGCGCCGGCAGCAGTTCCCTCAGGCCACCGACGGCTCCAACCAATCAGTTTTACTAGTGATTTGTGCGCGCCCATGCGCGCGAGTCATGGCCGCAGCTCTATCCAAGAAATGCAATAATGTTACAGATAGTAGCGACACAAGAGCACTGAAATAGGAAACAATACAATGAGTTTAAAAAATCATACGCAAGACATAGGAAATAACAGAGTTTACGAAATCGATGGTTGTTCTGACATAGCTTAGTTAGGCCAGATTCCTAAGCCGGGCACAGAGTTACGAGATGTTATATATATTACATAGAAGAGTGCTAAATTTGAAAGGTCATTCTGGGCGTAGCATACAACAGATGAGACTTTCACAGCGGACTCAAAGCTTGGTGCTGGGGAGCCGTCTGTTTAAATCATCGGACGACAAAGCTCTAACCAATCTAGAAACCATATCCATCAACAAATAGTCAACCGTGTAAGACGGACAACATAATAGCGGCTCATGATAGCACCTAACCGTAGGGCCGGAAAACTGAAAGAATGGTAAGTCGAAAAATTTGGTACCGTTATCCGAAATCTGCAAAAAGATTTACAAATGATACATAAGGGTGTGTGTTCTAATATTGTATTCGAGGTCCAAGGTACACATGGTAAGTGAAATTTGTTTTAACATGGACACCAAATAAATTACACATAGGGGCACTACATTTGTGAAATACTTGGACCAACCGAAAGTGCCATGAGCATGTTCAAACGAAAAGTTCCATAGGCTTCTCTTCTTCGTTTTCCATAAAGCAAACAAATACATGATCTGAAGCCTATCATCATTTTAAAGTGGAGAAATATTTATTGCAATAGGGAGAACTGCTTTATGAAACATCACAAATAAATGGAAGGACCGTTACCTCCAGGAGGGGCATTGCATTTGTGAAATATTGGACCAATCATGTTCAAATGACAAGCTCCATAGGATTCTGTTCTTATGTTTCCATAAAATCTCCAATCTGAGGGCATAGGAATGTAAAAATACCGAACAATCAGTCACAAAAAGGTAGACCAAAACCCAATGTCTAAAGTTAGTCCAACCCCTCTCATTTCTTCAGCATCCCAGGAACTCAAACCTGCAATGTGTTTACAAATAATTAAAGCCAGTGCATACACCATGATTAACAATGGAAGTTCCCTACTTGAAACAAAAAAAACTTTTATCGGACAATGGACTTAATGTTGTCACACCTAGAATAACAGCCACTGGCCCTGGCCATTGCTCTTAGACCAAAAAGGACCGGATCAAGTAAAATGAATAAATTTGACCCGGATTTACAATGGATCCACTATCAAGGGTTCACCATAGGCAATATCAATGGATCCACTATATCTCACAAAGAAGCTAAGATGAATCTTGACAACCAAATTTGGTCAAAGAAGACAAACATGAATAAAAGGATCATTTTTTTCTGCTAACCAATAAAAAGATCGGATTCGATTAAAAGGAACAAATTTGAGGGGGGACCCACGGAAGCTACTAATAAATGTCAAAAGACATCGAGAAGCCTACATGAAAAATGAAATTTCTATCAACCTCTATGCTACCCCAATCCTTCTTTCAACATGAGCATTATATCAAATTTACAGAACTATGAGGCAGATACATTAAATCTGGTGATAACAGAACTCAGTCAAAGATAATTTACAACCATGTGCTTCTGATTGCATTCTTTCAACCCAAAAAGATCTTTCTTTTGTTGTGGTATGCAATCATGACCTTCTGCAAATCAACTGACAGATGATTAAAGAAATCAAATTTAACAGATAGGGTGCTAAAGTGAATAGATATTTGTCTATCTTTTGCCTAAGCAACGTCACAAACACATGGTCACTAATATACCTGACTGGATCAGCTACTTTCTTTAGATGCACAATTCTTCGTAGTCGGCCAGACGGTAGCGAAGGTCAAGGCAAAGTACCTTGAGCAATGCTATCTGTCTATTTCAGTGCCTCTCATACTAAATCCTGGCTTCAGTCCTACACAAAAACTGAAAATGGCAAACCAAGAGCCTAAAACTTTGTGTGGGACAACTTTAAAAAAATATGGAGCATGACAATATATGAGGGATTCATTGGACTGCTATCAAAGCTAATGCTTTTTCCATCCCTTTTTAACAAATCAATTACTCGAGAACTTTATGGTAGCCTAAAGAGAGCCTTCTCGATCATGGATGAAGTAGTTGAGATGAAGGACATCGATATATACCGACAGCAGTTGATTTGCAACATGGTAGTGCAGCCACAGAGAACCAAAGCGGCGGCAGCAGCCTAACGGAGTGCATATACAGATATAGCATCTGCATTCCAAGGCATAAGCTTACGCTTAGTAATTTCTTTTACAGACTTAGCAAACAGACCTTTACAAAAATAAAAGGCAAATCAAGCTGATTACTCCATAAATCATGGAATGACGATCATTTAGAAAGTACTAAGTCAACCTTTTCTCTGGTTTGACCTTAGTGACGACCTGCAGCAGGAAGAACCTAAAATTTAAATTGAATGTTGCATACCTCAGCGAGGATCCGCAAATGTAAAAAAGTGCAACATAATATTAAAAAGGATTAAACCGGATGGACAAGATGCCAAAATGAATTAGGAGCTGTCTAACCTTTGCCTAGGCAATATCACAAACACATGGTGTGCTAGAGTATAAGCCAAATCAAGGCACATATTGTCACCAGCCAGTAGGTCCTGCCAAAAACAAATAAAAAGAGATCAACATAGAAATCAAACGAAGGAAAATACAGCAGCAGAAAAACTGTTAATAAATTAAGGCTGCAGGAACGCAATCAAGAACATTACAGCCATAAATGTGTTCACGCGATGGAGATGTTGACACGAAAAGGCGCCTAGAAGGAGGAGCAACGGGCTTGGGAGAGAGGAACGGGCGTGGGGAGGAGATAAGGCTGTAGGGTTGCAGCCTCCCGTGCCGCCGCGCCGAGGAGCATGGCTTCGCCGCGTCGGCCGGCCGGCCGGGTCGACGCACGCAGCCGGGCGCCGTGGAAGCCGGGTCGTCACGCACCCCAGCATGTAGAAGCGGCGTACTGTGCCGGATCCATCTGGGGAACGCCCGATCCGAGAATTTAGGCCATGGCCGTGTGCTAGGCCGCCGACGCCGCCTCCGTCCGGCGGCGGAAGGGGCGAGGAGGAGAAGGGAGGAGGGTGGCCGCCGCCGGCAGGGCCACCACCGAGCCGCGTCGCTCGCCCTCGCCCCGCCGGGAGGGGAGAGAGCCCCCGCTATGACGCAGAGAGCTAGGGTTAGGGTTGAAACCGCGGCGGTGAAATCCGGGCATGGAGGCCGACGAGGTGAGAGGCGGGAGAGGGAGGGCCGAGGAGGAGGGAGGAGGAGGAAGAGGACCGGGGCGGGGGCGCCGCCACGACCGGCCAGCCCGCCGGTCGCCCCGTCGCCGTCGGAGGGAGAGCGCGAGAGAGAGAGAGGCGGCGCAAATGGCGTGGAGCGAGGTTTTTTTTTTTCTCGAGAAGAGAGAAGCGCAATATATTGGTAGGCTAAGGCGGGGGGTTTTTCGAAAAATCTCGAGGCGGGGCGGGTAATCGTAAAACCGCCACGAATGTCCTCTTCTTCCCGAAGGATTTTCATAATTCGGGGACCTGAACGGTAAAAAACTTGGCCTCGAAGTTATCATTTACCGAGGGATCAGGTGGAGTATGGCGTGATTTCAGGTAAAGGGAAGGACTTTTCTGAAAAAAACGCAAAACAGCTACGGCCCGTCCGATGGCCGGATCCGACGGGCCGCAAAGATTTTGGACGACGCGGATAGCGTGAGGCCGGGTTTTCCACAACCAATTTACTCTTTAAATGGGTACTGCCACACGCTAATGCTGCAAGCCTAATGTTTGCCAGTTTGTCATAACACTGGTTTTTCAAACACTTATGATATGCAACTCGCTTCTTTCTGAAGAGAGAAAATAAGATCAGATGGCAGATAGTGTTTTGGCTAGCGTGTTTGCTTTTGAATTCGAGGGCGGCACAGCTTTCAGATTCTTAAATCCGTGAAAAATTAATGAGCGTATACTCATCTCTCGCTTTCACATGTTAATTAGTGTTATTTGATTATACTACAACGCATTTTATGAAAGCATATACTATATAGGATCAATTCAATAATCTGGAATGGATGACCACGCCGAACCCCATATGAATACCGGCCGTACCGCATTCGCCTTGGAACCAGTTGTGGATTTGATAAGCGATGAGCCGATGACACGTAGCAGTGTTAATAGTTAGGAAAGCTAACGCACTGCCCGCTACTTGCAGCAGTTTAATGACCAGCCACGCAAGTACCATTCTGATCTGTGTGGGTGGTCCATGGTTTGGTGGCGGCCTAGCCGCCTGCCTAATCGAGCTTTTCGGACTTGTCGTTTGGTCCATGTCGTGTGCAATGGGATCCACGTATGTAAGCACACTCTTCTTTGATCCAAGACGTCTAAGGGCATATCAGCAGTGTTGAAAATAAGGGTAGTCTGCATACCATAAAACTTGCTTAGGCCCGACAAGCTACATTACGTGTGAGATTGGTGTCTCGCATATCTAGCCGAGACATATTACTTGGCGTGGACGGCATGTTTTGGTTAGAGCATCTCTATTAAAAGCTCTTAAATGGGGCGATACTTTTTTGATTTGGGTGTTCCACTCCATTTTGTTGTCCTATCCCCCTCCTGGCTCCAATAATGGCACCTAAATTTGACCCCCCTCCAAATTCATTTCGAGATGACACTGACAAATAGGCTCCGCTCGTCATTCTCTCTGCTTTCCTTCCTCCTCCCTACCGGAGCTCTCGGATTGCACATGGAGGCGGAGGCGGGGCCGGCCGCCGGAGGGGGATGTGGAGGTAGAGCTGGGCGCAGGGAAAGTGGAGGTGGCCATGCGAGCGATCCACGCCACGCAGATGCACCGCCACCATGCTCGCCGAAGGTGTCCTCCGCGGATCCGCCATGTGGTGAAGAAGAGAGGAAGTTGTGCGCCTTGTGCCGTCGTCGATGCTTAGCTGCAGTGCAGTGAGGGAGAGCCATGTCCGCCGGAGGAGGACAGCCGCTCGTCGGCGACAAGGAAAAAAAATACAATTATTATATTTCGAGAATTCAAATACTTTCAACTTTGACTAAAATTATATAAAAATATTAACACTCTTAACTCTTGAGACAAAATAAGTGTCATAGGATTAATTAAAATACATTTTTATAACAAATTTTTTAATACATAATTGATAATATTAATTTTTGTTATAAATTTAGTCAAAAGTTAAGCTTAATTTGATCGACCGATGTGGACCGAGAGAATACAATCGCATATGGTCTCTATATCTATACTATAACGACACACTTCTTTCTATTTTTGGCATAAAGAACATCATCCATCCGATCTCACGACTAAGGGCTGGGATTCAATGTTTGATGCATGGTCGGACATCTCACCTCCCCGCCGCCTCCACATTTTCTCTCGCGACCACAGTTCGAACCACGGCGACCACACGATACTTCTTTTTTCATTTTTTTCCACTCCAAAAATCATCGGTCCGCGACGACCGCGCATCTCTGGTAGGGTTTGCCTTGGGCGGCGGCAGGCGAGCAGCAGCGGTTCCTCGCCTTCGTCAGGGTCTGCGTCGGTCACGCGTTCGTTGCGGCGAAGACGAGGTCAGCTCTCCTCTCTTGTCCTCTCTCTCTCCAATCCCTACGACGCCGCCGGCACCGATGCCGCGGGTCGCGACTCCGACCTCGCCGGCCTCGCGCGCGCGTGCCCTACCATGGCCTTCATGAACCTCTTCACCTTGGGCCTCGCCTCGTTGCCGAAGTGGTGGAACAGCGTCGTGCGGATGGAGCCCACGCCGACGTCATGCCTCCCGATCCCACGCCGACGTCGTGCCTCCTGATCTTGTCCTTGAGCATCTGGATGAACGTCGACAGCGGCAGCGACTGGTTGCTGATGCTGCGGCCCTTCGCCGCCTTCGTGTCGTCCTCCCGGTCTTGTCCTTGAGCATCTGGATGAACGTCGACAGCGGCAGTGACCGGTTGCTGATGCTGCGGCCCTTCCTGTCGTCCTCCGCCGGCGCCGGCTCCTGGACGCTGCTGTCGCTGCCATGCTTCTGGCCACGGCAATTGCAGTGGATGCCGGCCCCTAGCGACTCGAGCACGCCAGGAAAATTCGCGCGAGGGAGGCGCAGAGTCCGTCTGGGACCTTGGCCACGAGCTCCGTTAAATCTTGGTCTGCAGTGCAGGGTGTATGCATGGAGATCAGGACGACGACCATGACAAGCGAGCTCAATTATCAGAACAGGTGCATATAGAATGATGATTCAGTACTAATTAGAGCTGCTCTGTCAGAAAAGAAAATAAGGTTCATGGTTTCATGCTTTTTCAGTTTTTTTCTGTTTCTAGCAACTGAACTGATCCCTCATCGGCTACATGCCTCCATGTGGACGTGTCAGTCTTAGAACCCAACAAATTGTTTCATATAATAAAAATCGTTGTTTCTATTATCCCTTTGCACTGGAACCTGCTCAGCTACTATATTTTGGGTTTGATCGTGTTTCTATTGCATGACACTTTCTTAACTTTTTCAGCCTTTCAGTATACGTATATATCAAAAAAAAAAAAAAAAAAATAACACGATCAAAGTTCAGGAAATCTAATGACAGTTTCTTTTTCTGTGTTACTTGATCAGAAGCAGAAGACGAAGCTGGCGAAGCAGCTCAACCTGAAGCCACGTCAGGTTGAGGTCTGAAGAAGACGCTATGTTTGTCCGTGCAAAGAAACTCACATGAATTTCAGTCTACCTGTTAATCAACATTTGGTTTTCTGATACAGTAACACAATGTCTACGTCCAGAGATAGACACGGAGCCCTAGGTGATATCACCAACATCGGAGGTATGTTTTCCATATGTGTATATATATGCCACTTTTGTTGTGTCTTATTCATTCTTGAAATGTACAGATGAGGCTCGGCGTTCACGAAATCGTCGAGATGATATGTCCGACGAACAAAGAGAAGAGGCGAGGAGGAAACAACGTGATTGACACTTTCACAACTTTGGGTTGTTCAAAGGGGCCAAGGGAACAATATATGCTACATGAGTTTTCATTCTGACGGTACAAATTCCTGTATTACTGAATTTATAGTTCTTTGAATTCTGACGGTACAAATTCCTGTATTACTGAATTTGTAGTTCTTTTGAAAATGAGAAGAGAAGCTCATCATGACATTCATACTTCTTGCCCTGAGTTACTGAATTTATCCCCAATGGAAATAGATAGGAATTACCCACATGCTCAAAGGTAGCTTAGAAATCTCATAATTTCATATCCAATCTAGATATTTTAGAAACACTTATTTGTAGTCACAACTGTCTTTGTCATTGATGACGACAGTTTTGCACAGGGAGTCTGGTAACCATCATTCAAGATAATTCAGGAGTGTGGCAGTGATCGATATTTCTATTGTTTTGACATGTATTAGCTTGCTGTTAAGTGATCCAAACCCTGATGATGGGTTGATGGCTGAAATAGTATGAAATTTTGAGTAACAGTTGCAGTATGATAGTGGTATACTGATACATAATGCACTTCAGCTCGTCATCCAACTATGTTTCTTGCTACAAAAAATGTTACCTGGGTGTTTTTTTGAGCTCCGAAAGTGGCACAATCTCTAATGTCTTTTTTCCAATTTTTTTCACTACCTACCATTTGTTGCTTGTTTAATTGATTTGCATTGATAGATTATGCCGTAGCGTTAGCACGGGCACTATACTAGTATGCCAAGTGCGAATGATGTGATTATGTGATAGAAGACCAATAGTGACATCGCACCGTGGGCATGCCGGCATGCGTCCACATACCGACGACCAACCAAGAGCGAGACCTCCATGAGACCATGACCGCCTCACCTAACCTAAACAAATCTCTTACTGTACACTACACGCCCGCGCGCGTCACACGTCTCTCCGTCGAGATTATTATATATACAGTTGAGTCAGGGACAAAGACTACATCCAAATCATTTGACCAGCGCACCAAAATGCTGCGAAAATCTCCACGTCAAGCCTTCCTGGTTTCTCTGCTCTCTCTTCTGCTGCGCTCGTCGGCGTCGGCGTCGGCGCAGCACACGCTGGGCGTCGGCTCCTCCCTGTCCGTGGAGGACCACGCGCGGCCCTTCCTGGTGTCCCCCGACGGCACCTTCTCCTGCGGCTTCCTCGAGGCCGGCAACAACGCCTTCTCCTTCTCAGTGTGGTACACCGACGCTGCGAACAAGACCGCCGTCTGGACGGCGAACCCCGACGCGGCCGTGAACGGCAGGGGATCCAGGATCTCGTTCCGTCACGACGGGGGCCTGGCTCTCTCCGGCGCCAACGGGACGACGGTGTGGGAGAGCAAGACGAGCGGCGCCGGCGCGGGTCTCTCCATCTCCCTCCTCGACTCCGGGAACCTCGTCATCTCGGACCCGTCGAGCACCCTGTGGCAAAGCTTCGACTGGCCGACGGACACGCTGGTCCCGTCGCACCGGCTTACCAAGGACACCACGCTGGTGTCCAGGTACTTCTACCTCTACTACGACAACGACAACGTGCTGCGCCTCCGCTACGACGGCCCGGACATATCCAGCATCTACTGGCCGAATCCGGATTACGGCGTGTTCCCCAACGGCCGGACGCTCTACAACAGCTCCAGGATCGCTGTCCTCGACGACACCGGCGTCTTCCTGTCCAGCGACAACCTGCGAGTCGTCGCCTCCGACCTGGGCCGTCCCGGAGTCAAGAGACGCCTGACCATCGACCCGGACGGCAACCTGAGAATCTACAGCCTCGACCCGTCGACCGGGGCTGGACGGTGACGTGGGCGGCGATGGCGCAGGCGTGCTCCGCCCACGGGCTGTGCGGCCGGAACGCCATCTGCGTGTACCAGCCGAGCCTCAGATGCTTGTGCGTGCCCGGTCACGAGATGGTCGACCGGCACGACTGGCGACAAGGTTGCAGACCCATGTTCAGCGTCGCCAACTGCGGCCAAGCGGCGCTGCTGCCGGAGCAGCGGTTCAAGTTTGTCGAGGTGCCGCACACCGACTTCTACGGCTACGACGTGGGGTACAACAAGACTGTTACCTTCGAGCACTGCAAGAAACTGTGCTTGGAGATGTGCTCGTGCGCCGCCTTCTCCTACCGGCCGTTCGAAGGCGGAGGCGCCTGCTACCCGAAAGGCTTCCTCTTCAACGGCTACACGTCTCCAAATTTCCAAGGGAACATCTACCTCAAAGTACCAATAGATTTCGATGTTTCGGCTCAGTCAGTCGCTGCACGTAGCAGCTCCCAAGGCCTTGCTTGCAATCCTGACGGTCCCGAGATCGTCCAAGGACCTCCTGACACGTTCCGGACATCCAGAAACAACGCCAAATGGTTCTACCTGTTTGCGTTCGCCGGAGTACTGGGAGTTCTTGATATTGTCTTCATTGCAACAAGCTGGTGGTTCCTCTCCAGCAAGCAGAGCATACCCAGTTCGCTAGAGGCAGGCTACAGGATGGTCACGGGCCAATTCAGGAGGTTCACGTACCGGGAACTCAAGGACGCGACGGGGAACTTCAAGGAAGAGCTCGGTCGTGGCGGCTCCGGCGTCGTGTACCGCGGCGTGCTGGACAAAGGCAAGGTGGTGGCCGTGAAGAAGCTGACCAACGTAGCAGGAGGCGATGAGGAATTCTGGGCGGAAATGACGTTGATCGGACGGATCAACCACATCAACCTCGTCAGGATCTGGGGTTTCTGCTCCCAGGGCAAGCACAAGCTGCTGGTGTACGAGTATGTGGAGAACCAGTCGCTGGACAGGCACCTGTTCGACCCGGACCGGACGACGCTGGCGTGGCGCGAGCGCTACAGGATCGCGCTGGGCACGGCAAGGGGCCTCGCCTACCTTCACCACGAGTGCCTCGAGTGGGTCATCCACTGCGACGTCAAGCCGGAGAACATCCTGCTGACGCACGAGTTCGACGCCAAGATCGCCGACTTCGGGTTGGCCAAGCTCTCCAAGAGGGACGCCGGCGACAGCATGCCGCTCTCTCACATGAGAGGGACGACGGGGTACATGGCGCCGGAATGGGCGCTGAACGTTCCCATCAACGCCAAGGTGGACGTGTACAGCTACGGGATTGTGCTGCTGGAGATGGTTATGGGGTGCAGAGTGTGTGACCAGACGACGGCTGGCGGCGAGCGCCTGGAGATGTCGCAGATCGCTCAGGCGTTGAGGCAGGTAGTGGCTACCGGGAACGTCGTGGCCTTGGTGGATGGTAGGTTGCAGGGGCAGTTTAATCCCCGGCAGGCCCTGGAAATGGTGCGGATCTCCTTATCGTGTATGGAGGCCGACAGGAGCAACCGACCGACAATGGACGACGTTGCCAAGGCTCTCACAGCCTGCGACGACGAGGACGAACATCCGGCTTACAGGTAGAGCACTAGAGGCCTAGAGCCATATGAGCAAGCTAGGCTGTTGTGGGATCAGGAGATACAACTGTATTTTATTTTATTTTTGTCTGACATGATAGAATTGAGGGTTAGAAAATTAAGGTCCTATCAATTTTTTTTTTTTTTTTGAGGGAAGATCCTATCAAATTTTACAAAGTATATATTTTTACACAAGATTTGTAATATTTTTATAAACACTGAAGCATAGATGTTTTTGATACATTGAACTGATATTTTTAAACTGTGTTCACATTATTTTTCCTTCCACCTATTGAATCCTCCCGAGATAATTAAAGAATTGTATGCATTGATCATAGCACCATACAACAATTAAATAATATGGCTAGCTAAAGTTGTGTCATGAAACTGTGTAGTGTACCATTTCATTCACTAGTGACTACTAGTACAGTGCCCGTGCTAACGCTACGGCTTCATTTCAGAGATACATATAATAAACCAAAATATATGAGATCAATGCCCTCGGGCCTGGTTTATAGAACATGATTAACCTGCTACATAATTATAGCACATGATTTGCTGCAGAGTACCTACAGAGAAATATTTAAGCAGCTTCTTACCAAGTTCCCCAATTTGCTGACAAGCCATTATTTCTATTGACCTCCATTAACTGTTTTCCCCACCATGTTCAGTAGCATCCTAAAATTATTGTGAACATATTCAATAAAAAAATATTTCAAAGAAAATTATTATAGGACAGAAATTACAAATCATGAATAAAAAGAAAGGAAATATATTTATAAAAAGAACTACCTCGACTGCAACCAAATTGTTGGAAGTCCAGAAAGGAAATATTTATAAAAAAGAATTGCAAAGTTCAGCAACAAAATTGGATACGAGTTGACTGCTTGCACTACCTCGAACGCATCCTTCTCAACGATGACATGCCCTACACCTGCATCAGCCGCCGCCTGAGCTTGCTTCTCTTCTTCCCCATTAGTCAGAACATCGACACCTGTACATGAGAACTTGACACCTTTTAGTCGAAACAACAGTCTCCATTTGCGAATGATGATTCCTTATTGTTGGTTTTAACACTTTGTTACTGAAAGAAAATGTTTCATCCTTCCTAAAGAAATCGAAAGTGTTTTCCTTCTGTTTTCTAGGAGGCAGCGGCTAGCCTGTGCTAACGCTACGCTGGCATCTAGAGAAAATAAATTAACTGATGGAAGAACCACAAATTCACACTCAAAAGCTACGGTTATTATCTACTGTTCTCTTACATTGAACTCAAAAGTTTTGAATCGGCAATTACCTTAATAACAAGATCACTGATAGATGTTTCCTTTCCACCAATGCATTTGGCATATAGATGAATGTTATTCCCACATTGCCCATCAGAACTCCTCGAGTTCAGGCTTTCAAACATTTTATAAATTGCAAGAAAAAACTTTCTGTACAGGCGAATGTAGTTGAAACGTCCACCTGCCAGAGGGAAACAAGTATAATGTGCATTAGAGTCCTATAGTATTTGCTAATCCATTTATGAGTAAAAAGCTCACTATTAATAGAAATTGTACACTGAATAGTGACAAGCTGGATACACAAATAGATCTTACCATTAAAGAAATGAAGAATAGCAATCTTTGGTTACCCCCCGACGGGATCCCATCAGCGATCTGTCAGAATGTGCACCGAAACAATCAAATCGAATCAGCAAAGAGCACCGAAACAATCAAATCGAATCAGCAAAGATCCAAGCAGAAGAAAAGATTTACCTACATCAGAGCGAAGAATATGGCCGGTGAAGGGAGTGCATCCATCTGTTGGCGTCCCCATTGACAAGCGGAGGATCTCTCAATTGAATGTGTTGTTATTCAAAGGCGTGAAATATATGGAATACAACACTTTCACTGGATGCCATCAGAAAACATGGCTTTGTCATCTCGTGCATAGTCAGGGTCAGTAACTGTTGTGGCTTCTAAATTGGATTCCCCTTCACGTGTATATGGTCTAGTAGTGAAATCCCTGAATGAAAATACAGAACTTTCAGAAATGCTGCACCGTGAGGATGCAGACATATAAACTACAAGTTTATAAGAGCCATTTATATGTTGTTGGTCATGATGATTTTGAAATAAATAAAAGGGTCATATGGAATTGTAACAGAATATTGTTTAAATGAAATTGAAATGACTTTTTATTATGATTGAGAAAGCAAGCACCTGAAAGCAACCACCGGACCAGTCTGCCAGTTTGCAGTCGGCCGGTGAGAGGCAAGCGGCAGCCAGCGACGGACGGATTTATCAGCTAGCTGCGTAATTGAGAAAGCAAGCACAGGAAAGCAAGCACCGGGAAGGATTCTGCGTACCAGGCTGCCGTCGGCGAGAGGCAAGCGGCAGGCAGCGACGGACTGCGGAGACAACGATTCCAGGCGAGGAACAACGATCGCTGTATTTTGGAACAGCCATAAAAAAATCTTAAATATCTCAAATGTATCCGATATAGCATTGAAGAACACGATGGAGACGCACCTGTCGCACGCCGGTGAAGAGGAAGAAAGGCCGGATTAGATCACGAGGGGTGGACTTCGGCAGACTTCGGTTGCGGCTTCACGATGAGGTCTCGTACGCGGTGGAAAGACTGGCGGCGTGCAGAAAGTACCGATGATTCCTCGGCAAAGACTACGGGGGCGTGCGCGGCAAAGACGACGGGCGCGATGACGGCGGGTGGGGGCTGTGTCCAATACTTTTGATCCTGACCGTTAAATCGTGTCCGAAAGTAATGAGAGAGAAGATGGAGAAGAATCTGGGTGGTTCATTTTAATTTATTTTGAATAGATTTGAACGTGGACAAGTTGGTGCAGATTAAGAGGGTATATATATATAGATATAGATAGATGCATTAGAACTCTGCATTGAGATTGACCTAGTGTATCACAACATGTAAACTAAGAAGGTTGCTGTTTCTCATGTGTCTAAAATTTAAGGGTTTTTTTTTCATACAATGAACAGTATCTAACCATCCAGAAAACCAGCACTATAGATCTTCTTTCTCTTCCTCTCTTGATCTCTCCTCTTTTTTTTTTTTTTTTTTTTTTTTTTTTTAAGGAGGCATCTAGACAAAAGGAAGCGTCGTAAAATAAAAGTGCTACGCGGCAAAATTATTTGACAAATCGGAGTTCCCATTGAAGATCTGATTTAAGATGTTGATAAAAGTTTTTATTAAAATCACAATTCCGTTTCAGCTAGCCTCGACCTGTCCGGAAACGGCCCCAAGCGATGTTGCTCATCTTGTATGGCCTTCCCTTGTAATGAACATTTACTTCTCGCTTAATATAAAAACACGTAAGTCTTTTTGTGTGATTGAGAAAAAAATCACAATTCTGTTTTACAATCCATTGTAGTGAGATCATACCAAACTCTCCCGTACTAATATTAAGGATATTGTAAAATTTAGGATATTGCAACGCTGCGTGGCAATTGCTTTGTGTTGCAGCTCCGACCAAAGCTGATTTTTTTTTTTATGTCAAGGCAAATATATGAATCCCAGCCGTTTAATTTTAGATTAGATTAGAGGCATGAAACTGAGATTGCTATGTTGTCTCAATAAAATGAGATTGCTATATGGGCTGACCGCTGGGGGTGTCTAGCAGGCCTCCAACTAAAGAGGCCCGAGGTTCGGCGAGCTTGTGGACTTGCTACCAACGCGTACGCAGGCCCGGGCGGCGCAGCTATTCAGAGTTCTGACCGACGACGGGAACTCCTCAAAGGCGGCCCAAAATTCGCGCGGGCGCGCCGTCTCGCTCGCCAGTCGCCGGTCGGCGGCTCCGGTCTCCGGGGGTCTACTCGACCACACCACAAGGCCGCTCGGGTGAAGGGATCACTCAAGTCTGCGCCGCGCTGCCGCCGCACGTCGGAGCTGATAAATTTGCCCTGCCGCTCGTGCATCGTGCGGCCAGCCGTTCTGGAGCTGTATCATTCCCGTGCCACTCCACGCAGCGCCGGCAGCAGTTCCCTCAGGCCGCCGCTGGCTCCAACCAACCTATTCGCTGGGCTGCAGCACCGGTAGGCTCGTCCCGCAGGTGAGGCTTACTCCCATATCCTTCCCCTGCAGTTTTTAGTGAGATCAATGCCTCTGGCATTCTGACGAACACCCTGTGGCACTGACGTGCCTGCTTTGTTTCCATTGTGTTTCCATTGTGATATTTAGTGCTAGGGTAATCCGGGGATAATCCAGTTTCCATAGCTGATATTTAGCGCTAGGGTAATCCGGTATTCTTGACTTCCTGTAATGGATCGCTTGGCTGTTATAGCTCAGTTTTATGATACTCCCTCTGTTAGCGCTGGTTTATTTGGATACTTATCTATGCTGCAAATTGCTTCTTTTCTGAAGAGAGAAAATAAGATCAAATGGCAGATGCAATGTTTTGGCTAGCGTGTTTGCTTTTGAATTCGAGGGCACAGCTTTCAGATTCTTAAATCCGTGAAAAATTAATGCAACATAATGCTTCCACCTGTAGTCAGCTCTCGCTTCTATAGGCATTATGGGTGGCCTCTCATTGACGCAAAGTTGGGGTTTACCACAGGACTAAAATTTTGGACACGATTCTGTCACAATATTATTCAGTAGAGGATCTTAGAGCAATGCAAACAAAGTTCTTTATATGTACATAAAACCATTATATGTTAAAACTAGGTGAATTAGAAAGCTTATAAACAAAGTAATTCTTCATAGTTTAATGCAGTAAGATATATTACTAATTTACTACAAGAATATTCAATGCAACTTTGATGGCTTTAGAAAGCTTATAAACAAAGTAATTCTTCATAGTTTAGTGCTTCACTGATCCTTTTTAATCACAAGCAAATTGGATCGGCTAGAGAAGCAAGCACCAAGGAAAATTAAAATGAACTTATATACCCCCTCCATTAAAAAAATGAAGTTAGTTTAGTTTTTCCTAAATCAAACTCGTCAAACTTTATCAAGTTATAGAAAGATTCACCAAGATTTACAATGTCAAACTATTGAATTTGCCTACATTTTGCACCATACATCATCTGAAGTCTAATTACCATTCTATTGAATTTGCCTTTTAGCTGCCACGACAGTTTTGTGTAACAAAGAATGCATATGCTTGTTGTTTCATGTACCTGCTTTAATTTTGTGGTTAACATCTTATTGATAGCCCCATGTTGTTGTATCATTGATCACAAATATCAAAAAATGTTTTTCTTGGGCACTCACCATCTAAACTAACGCCTTCGGCCTTCCTCCGCTACTCTGGCCACCTCTTAGGCATTTGTTTTTCACCTAGGGTGGTTTATGACTTGAATAAGTATACATATGGAATAAATTAAGATTGATATAGATGAATTATCGTCATGAAATTCATGTTTCCAATATAAAAACTCTTTGTTTTAGTATACCAGGTGTCTTCTATTTAACATGACACTGCTCTAGCCACATACGAAAAGAACACCTAATCTTACCTGGCTCTAGACGCATCTTATGCCTGATTAACGCCTATAATGTTTTTTTTGAAACATTGGTCGCCACAGAAAAGTAAAGGATCTGGAGTATAAGCTTAAACGTTGATAACTGTATCTAAACGTTGGTTGCTATAGAAAAATTAAAGGATCTAGAGTATAACCTTAAACGTTGGTCGACCAATGCCCTTAGATATTGCAATTAAAGGATCTAGATTTGTCCATAGAAGGATTCATACAACAAAAGGACTAACTCATTTTCTCTAGCAAATACTCCTTGATTTGAATATTACTCGAGAATTCAATTCTTCATTTTGCAAACCAAAACAGGATTGCTTATTGCAACTCACCACGAGTAGGCAGGGTGATCATCTTGGTCAGCACATGCCAAGAGCTCTTTTACAATATCGCTTCATTGTAGGCCTGCTGTTCCTTTCTTCAAGACAAGCTATAGCAACTTGTAACATTACCATTGCTTGCTCAGGATTGAAATGACCTTGCAGTCTATGATCAACTATATCCTTCACATCTCCACACTCAAGAAATTTCTTCAAGACCTGCACAAACTGTCTAAGCTCGATTTCTATCCCATCGACAGTTATCCCACTTGATATCCTAGTACCTGTCAATATCTCAAGAAGGACAACACCATAACTGTAGACATCAACTTTTGCATTGATTGGCAAGTTTAACGCCCACTCTGGTGCCATGTACCCCATTGTTCCTCTCATATGTTTGAGGTTGAAGCTAGAGCTACCTCTCTTTGAGAGTTTGGCTAGTCCAAAGTCTGCTATCTTAGCTTCAAAATCCCGGGTCAGGAGTATGTTCTCTGGTTTTACATCACAGTGGATCACCCACTCAAGGCACTCATGATGGAGGTAGGCCAAGCCTCTTGCTGTTCCCAATGCTATTTTGAATCGCTGGCTCCATGCAATTAGTCTCTCACTACTTACATTGCCAAATAGATATCTGTCCAGTGATTCATTCTCTACATACTCATAAACCAGAAGTTTGTGTTGATCCACTCGGAGCAAAAACCCCACATTCGTACTAAATTCAAGTGGTTGATCCTTCCAATTATACTCATTTCTGCCCACAATTCTTCCTGGTTGTATGAGAAATTTGTTAGCTTCTTCACTGCCACTACTCGCTTATCTTCGAGTACTCCTCTGTAAACAATTCCAGAGCCCCTCTTCCAATCTCTTCCTTGAATTTTCCTGTTGCTTCCCTTAACTCTCGCGGTGTGAACATCCTGAATTGGTTTGTTACCATCCTGTAGCCTTCCTCCATTGACTTGGGAATGTTTTGCTTGCTGGAAAGAAACCACCATCCTGTACCAATAAATAGCAGTACTAGGGCTCCCAATATTGCTGCAAACAGATAATAAGTTGTCCAATTTTTATCGACACTGTTCATGCCATACATACTTGAAGATCCTTCTACAATTTCAGGAATATTCTTGTTGCACGTGAGATGAGACTTTCTGGAGACTATGGATGTTGATATACCCAATTTTTTTGGTAGTTTTATATAGTTGTCACCAGGAAAACTTGGGTAGCTGTAGCCATTGAAGAGAATAACTTTGGTGAAGCAAAGTCCATGTCCCGTTTTGTATGTGAAACCAGAGCAGGAGCAAATCTCCAAGCAAGTCTTCTTACATTCTTCTAATGAGATGGACTGGTTATAGGTCCGATCAAAGCCATAAAAGTCAGTATGTGGGAGCTTGATGAACTCAAAGTCTTCCACTTTGTAACTTCTATTGCAGCTTTTGATAAATTTTGGCCGGCAACCCTTTTTCCAATTCTGTTGATCAGTCATCTCATATCCCGGTGGGCATGAGCAATGGAGATTTGGCGAGTACTTACATATCCCATTCTGTCCACATAGACCATGCACATTACACATTTTTGCTATAGCCTCCCATGTGACTATCCAACTCCCACTTGATGCATTCAAGCTGTACATTCTGAGGTTTCCATCATAATCTATTGTGAGTCTTCTCTTGGTTACAGTGCCCCAATCAGAAGACTTTACTTTAAAGCAAATCACTTGACCGAAATAACCTTCAGCATCAAGGACTGCAATTCTGGAGCTATTGTAGTTTGTCCGCCCATTTTGAAACACAGTGTAATCTGCACTTGGCCAATAGATGCTTGATATATCTGGTCCATCATACATGAGGCGTAGCACATTGTCATTGTCAAAATAGAGGCTATTGTAACCAGATACTAACCTTGTTCCTTTAGTGAGTGGCTGAAAAGGAAGCAAGGTGTCAGTTGGTGTAGAGAAACTTTCCCATAGAATTTTGCCACTGGCATCTTTTATGACAAGGTTGCCGATGCCGAGAAGGACAAGTGTTGTGCCCTTGCCAGAGCTTGTCTTACTGTCCCATGTCACGGTGCCATTGACATCAACCAGGACCAAATTGCCATCATGGTTCAGCAAAACCATGGAGCCCCGACCATTTACAGGGGACTTGGGATTTGCAGACCACACAATGGTCTTATCAACAGTGTTGGTGAACCAGATGGAGAAGGAAAAGGCATTCCTTCCAACTTCATAGAAACCACATGAGAAATCACCATTTGGTGAGACAAGGAGGGTTTGTCTGTACTCTTCTACCAATAAGGATGAGCCAGTACTTAGCATCAGTTGGGGTGAAGCATCTGAGAGTGGAAGAATGGTGAGCACTAGAAGAATGATCAGAGAGAGGAATCTGGCCATTTTTGGTGGTGTAAGAGATATGCTATGGTTCATCCTTTTATTATGTTTGGGCTCATGAGTCATAAACTTATTTAGCCTTAATCTAATTCCCACTTGCTGCCTAGATACTTCCCTTGAGTCAAAAAATGAATTCCTGCAATGACATCAACATCTAAGCTAGGAATAGGTAGGTAATTCTTCAAGAGGCCCCATCTGAGTCACCCATGGCGGCTTTGAGATGAATGTGATTGAATTAGTAAATTATTTAAGTTTTTCTCTTTTGAAGGCTGAAGTGCTTAACTGACCTGATGTGTTTCTTTCTGCTTTTGTAGGGCATTCCATGCAATATGGTAGAAGTGTTTTCTTCAATGAAGTACCTAGGTCATCTTTTTCGTATAGCACCACTTCTGCTGAGCTATGAGTTCAGTTTTTCGAATTGGCAACAGAAGTTCGTTAGGTCTTTCTGTGGGAGTATGCAAAATTGAAAGTTATTAGTCACTACTTTTTTTTTTGAGGGACAAGTTAGTCACTACTCCTTCCATCTCAAATTAAATCAACTTCTAGAGTTGTCCTAACTCCTAAGTCAAACTATTTTAAGTTTGACCAAACTTTATAGGATAAAGCACCAACATTTATGACATCAAATTAGTATCACTAGATGCATAATGAAATATATTTTCATAATATTATTTATTGGTGTCATAGATGATATTACTTTTTTTTTATACAATTGGTCAAACCTAAGATAGTTTGGCTTTGTTAACTTTCTCCTTTTGCGTGTGTTATTAGTGTGTTCTGAGGGTAAGTTGGGTGTGTTAGGTTGAGATAATTGGCTCCCTCTACCTTGGTATTCTTTCTTTTTAATGAAATGATGCTGCATGTTTGAGAAAGAAAAAGATAGTATCAAATAATGTTTGGGCTCATGCGTCATGAACTTATGTATTCTTGATTTACTTCTCACTGTGCCAAAGAAAATTCGCAAAGCGAAACTTGAATATGCTGCTAATGCTGACTTCTAAGTCTAAGCAAGTAATATGTATGCGTTTCTTCACGCTGATTCTCTCGTATGAGCCTGTGGCGGCTTAGAGATAGGGACAGAGGAATGTGATATAATTAAGGTGTTTTTTTAGTTTTTCTTTTGAAAGTTGAATGGCTTAATTGACCAGAGCTATGAATCTGAATACATCCGTTTACTTTCATTTTTGTATGACATTTGATGCATATGCTAGATTTGTTTTCTTCAATGTCAGCCCTTTGACTCGGCAACAGAAGTTTGTTGGTGACAGGCTGATTATTTTCTCTCATGTCACCATTTTCATAGTCAATGTTCTTTTTTTTAGTCTTTCTGTTGGAGTTGGAGGAAAATTATGTTCTTATTTGAGCTAGTATTGTCTGTTTTTTTATTTTATATTACCATTTGTGAGTATGTGTTGGACACATTGCTTTTCAAAAGTTACAATTTGAAGCAAATGTTTTCACCTTTTTAAAGTTTGGACATATGGTGATATCACGCAGAGGGGCGTGAAAAAGAATCGGTCCATGGGCGCAAAAATAGAAATGGTTGAACATGCCCAGTAGTTTGCCTAATTAGAATTGGGTGATCGTCCGTCGTTTAGTGGCTGCGCTTCGTGGATTTTCATAGCCACCTGGGAGCTGTGGAAACTCCGAATTGACAAGATTCTAAAGAAGACAACGAAGTCATAGTCTTCGTTCTGCTTTTGGTAGATGTTGCTTCCTCTATTCCAAATTATGGTTGCTTTGACTTTTTTTTTTTTACATTCCTTTTGCTATGTATGTCTAAATACATAACAAAATGGATGAACAAAAAAAAAAAAAAAACCGAATACATAGCAAAATAGATGAACTAAAAAAGGCAAAACGACTTATAATTTAGAACGGGTAGAGTATTTGAATCTCTCGTCGTTTTTATCAAGTTTTGTAATATGTAACTCGCTCATTTCTTATTTTTAATTAAAATAGTATTGTGGGGAACTCACACACAGTTTTTGCATTAAAAAAATATTTCTGTTCATTTGTTACATGTGTTGTATGCTGCTACGGGTCGCGTCCTCAAATAAGATTAAAAAAAAGGTCGCATCCTCAAATCATCTAGAGCGTGTGCAGTACCGTATCTCTGTCTGTGCTAATGATTTCGTCATGTTTTTACGGCCAAACACCAACGATCTTAACCTCATCAAGGAGCACCCAACATTAAATGTTGCAGAGATCAACATGCATGGGAAGCCAGATTGATCTCTTGCGTCTCCGCTAGAGAGGTCTGGTTTACGCTTCTTCATAAATTGGGGTTGAGCTCCATCAGTCTGGGATTTCTCCTAGCAAATTTAAGTTGGTGGTGCCGGGCAATAAAGGACATATCTAAAAGGAGATGAAAAAAGGGACTCAATACTACACTCATTTCTCTGGTGACGTGGGAAATTTGGAAGCACATGAATACGTGACTTTAATGGTGCCAGTATGAGCTTCACAATATTATTGGAGACAATCCTCTACTTGTGCAAAATGACTCTAGGAGCGGCTAGCTGGGTCGCTTATTTAGTACTCCCTCTGTTTCGAATTATAAGTCATTTTGACTTATTTGTTCATCCATTTTACTATGTATTTAGACATGTTATTACTATATCTAGACACATCCTACCATTGGACTACAAATCAATGTCCTCGCACAAACAACCTTTCTCTAACCATTACTATTATCCACCTTCAATTGCTATCATAGGAGTTCTTATTCTTAGTTAGTACACCCATGATCCTAGTGAAAATCGATACCTTGAAATTACAATCGACATCCATGCGTTTGCGGATTTATCTATATGCCATCGTTGATGTCAGCAATCCTAAGATGGAGTTGTGTTCGCGAGAAGGGGAGGCGATGCAATGCAAAAGAAGAGGAGGAGAGTAGAGGGAAATTCAGTCATTTCCTATCCAATTCATTATGTGCCTCCCTATTCCAACAAGCCGTTAAATGATACTGAAGCCAACATAGTGGCACAAGGCCATTTGAGTTTGGAGCAGTGATACATATTACATTTTATAATAACTCGTAGGTAAAGACTGAGGCAGGGAAGGATTATAACTGAGGCATTTTGGGCCATATGGAACTTTCAAATAAAGGTCACAACATAGTCAGTGGTATATCTTGGATATATGATGAATTAAAATGGGAGTTTCTATATGATAAACTATAGTGAGCAGGTACGATGACGGAGATGATGGCTAAGCCATTGCCTCTTTGTTTTGGTGTAGCTATCATGAACTTCTTCTTTTTTGAGAATAGCTATCATGAACTTCTGACCAGAAACTATCATGACGTTGCCAGTGGTTCTCCAAAACATGTTTAAAGTCATGATGGTTTATATACTCTATTTTCTGGCGTGCAGAAACAAACTAAAGCTCCTTTTCCCTATTTTCACGTTGATTGTGCGGACCATCAAATTAGTCTCCTATAACTTAACTTCCTGTTAGAGCAAGTTTAATAATCACGCCCGCTCGCTGGCGTCTCGTGCGGTGATGTGGCATGCAGTGTTGGTGGGGCCATCAATATTTAATGTCAAGCAGGAATCTCAGCCAATAGCAGCGCGCATGCAGACGCTCACCGGCTTCGAGCGGGCGCTTCGCCAAACGCTCGCTTCTTTCTCTCTCTTCTCTCTCTTACACGTATGATTTCGCCGGCTATTCGCCTATTACTATACTTGCTCTTAAGGCCTCGTTCGGTTGAATTTTTTTTAATCCGGACACTGGTTCATTCCGGCCCAGGAAGGAGTTAATCCATGCGGATTCACTTTCTAGCTGCTACCCGACCACGGAATGGATCCTGGAGCTGTGACATGAGGATCGAATTCGGGCTAGAAGGAGGTGGAACGAGGCTGAACCGGGCCGCTTCCATTCCAGGCGGCCCAAACCGAACGTCATTCCGGCCCGGACACTGGCTGCAAACCAGGCCATCTCGTTCCACTTTCGGAAAGTAGGCCGTTCGGGCCGGGGAAGGGGCCGAACCGAACGAGGCCTAAGTGTGCTTCTCTAATGGAAAAAGTCCACATTCCCTCCCCAACTATCACGAAGTTTACTTTTCCTCCCCTCAACTCCAAAACCGGACAAACCGCCTCCCTCAACTTTTCAAACCATGCATTTTTCCTCCCTCGAGCGGTTTTGCTACAGTAACCACGGGTTTGGTACAGTAACCATGGTTTGCTACAGTACCAGGACCTTTGCCTTTTCTTTTTTAAAAATTTTGGTTGAATCTTTGAAAAACATAGTAATTCATAGAAAAATCATAAAATAAAAATCCGATTTTGTTGGACTCCACAGAGTAGATCTACACAGTGAGTATATAATATGATATGCTTTAGTACAAAGTTTTTTTGCTATGAAAGTTTTGTCTTTTTTTCTTTTTCGTTTATTTGGTCAATCTTTGAAAAATCATAGAAAATCATAAAAAATCATAAAATAGAAAATCCAATTTTGTTAGACTCCACATGAGTAGATCTACACAATGAATATTTAATATGATATGCTTTAGTACAAAGTTCTACACGGTGAATATATAATTAATTAAAATAATTCGTAGTCTGCGGCTTCTATAATTATTTTGTTGAACTAAAGTATACCATATTATATGTTCACTGTGTAGATCTACTCATGTGGAGTCTAACAAAATTAGATTTTCTATTTTTTAATTTTTCTGTGATTTACTATGATTTTTTAAAGATTCAGTCGGATTTTTTAAAAAAGGAAAAGGCAAAGGTGATGGCACTGTAGCAAATCATGGTTATCGTACCAAACCCGCGGTTATCAGTAGCAAACCGCCGGCAAAACCGCTTCGAGGGAGGAAAAAAATGTATGGTTTGAAAAGTTGAGGGAGGCGATTTGTCCGATTTTGGAGTTGAGGGAAAAAAGTGAACTTATGTGATAGTTGGGGGAGGGAATGTAGACTTTTTCCTTCTCTAATTTCAACTCAATGAGCGCCAATATCAGATGAATTTGACTGCGCGGCAGGAGAAACAATCAGACTATTAAAACTATGTATAAATTCATTGTTAGTAACGAGATCAAAGTTTCACAAATAGTATGACGACTAAAGATATCTCTGAAAATAAAATGTTTTTTTTTTGTTCTTCAAAGGCCATTCTCACATATATAATTTGTTAAAAAAGAATTAGAATAGATGTACGACTTACTTGTTGTTTCTTTAATAGTCGATAAATCATCTAGCACATTTTCTTTGAGTGCACTTCATATAGTGCTAGGAATGAAACCTCCATTAAATGTTCATAGCTTATTTGATGATTGGTATATACTATATCCAGCGGCGGAGGAAAGGATTAAAATTATGGTATGGCGAAGTTCCATATCCATAGTATAGAGATCGATACAAACATACAAAGGTTCTCTTTTTTTTTTTGAAAGATCCGGAAAACCAGCTTTGGTTAAATTAAGTGGAGAAGCATAAACATCCGATTACATGCGCGAGGAAACCTAAGCTGTCTGGGGCTAAAAATCAAAATGACTACTCACTAATGACACTTGGTTCTCAAATGTCTCGAAACCTCTCTCTAGAGTACACTGTGGTCTGAATTCACTGAAGTGTATAAAATTAAAAATATCAAATAATTATCTGTCAAATTAAGATGTTAAGTCTTGTTTCGATATTGCCTTGTTATTATCTGTCAAATTAAGATGTTATAAAATAACACCGATGTATAGACTATGGGATGAACGAATATGGGTTGGAAATAGACACATAATAAGTCGGCCCATAAAACATAACGGCTCATGAGCAGGCCATCGCGATTCGCAGGGGGTATGCCTACTGGAGCTCAACTACCGCCACGGCCCCACCAACACCGTGCGGCCCGTGCGCATACTGCAGGCTAATGGGCCTGCTCTTCAGCCGGTTTCGGTTGGAGCTCCTTGGAAAGTCGGAATTCCTTTCCTGGCCCTCCGCCTCCGTTACGCGGGCTACTTCGGCGCGGGTAGCCGGCCGCCTTGCTCCGACCGTCCGGCGGTCGGCCTCCGGTCGGACGGACTCTCGCTCTCCTCCAGGCGCTAGTTCGGCGTGACCTAGGCGCAGCGCAGGTGAGCTCTTATCTTCCCACGCTGCTACTGACTAAAAATGGCTTTGGGGAATTCTGACGAACACCATCAAGTCAGGGACGGCTAGCCTCCCCCTCGATGTTTCCTACCGCGCAGAGTGTATTAGTAGGGGAGGGGACGACGCATGGCTTGAGTCAGTTTGGTGATGATCTGGCATAAACAGCTGTTGGTTCTTCTGTTGGTGCAAACTGTCTGGAGTGTCTATTTTTCTTCATGCTACACTGCTGCTGTTAGCCTTGTCGTTCTATTGAGTTGTCGTTGGGAGTGGTGGGGGGTGGGGGGGATCTTATCATTTTAGTACTCGTTTATTCTGGTAGTGTAATGTCTCGGCTTGCCTACTCTGCTTTTCTGACGATAGCTTGAGTTTGGTACAGATGTTTGCATTGAATTCGTGGGCACAGTATTGAGCTTATATCTAACCCTGTAGTTTAAATTTTTGTCACCCGTAAGGACGTGAGATATAAAGAAGAGATTTCGGTAATAAAAAAATGTCACCCAGGCGGACATGACCATGAGGTATATAATCAAACTAAATACGAAGCTTCGTGCATAAAGACCAACTGAAATTTATTTACCAGAACTGCGAAGTGATTTTTTTTTTTAATGTAATGGTACAAGCTCGGCCTTTCAATTAAGTTGAATAGAATTGACCTAGTTTTTAAGGAAAACCAGCCTAAAAACCTTACATGCACAGATCCCCAGGAACACAAATGAAGTAATGCTTTAAAGGATCTGGATTTGTCCGTACAAGGATTCATAGAACAAAAGGACTAACTCATTTCTCTACCAGATACTCCTTGATTTGAATATTACTCGAAACTTGAATTCTTCGTTTTGCAAACTAAGACAGGATTGCTTATTGCAACTCACCATGAGTAGGCAGGGTGGTCATCTTGGTCAGCACATGCCAAGAGCTCTATTACAATATCGTTCATTGTAGGCCTGCTGTTCCTTTCTTCAAGACAAGCTATGGCAACTTGTAACATTACCATTGCTTGCTCAGGATTGAAATGACCTTGCAGTCTATGATCAACTATATCCTTCACATCTCCACTCTCAAGAAATTGCTTCAAGACCTGCACAAACTGTCTAAGCTCGATTTCCATCCCATCGACAGTTATCCCACTTGATATCCTAGTACCTGTCAAAATCTCAAGAAGGACAACACCATAACTGTAGACATCAACTTTTGCGTTGATCGGCAAGTTTAACGCCCACTCTGGTGCCATATACCCCATTGTTCCTCTCATATGTGTGAGGTTGAAACTAGAGCTGCCTCTCTTTGAGAGTTTGGCTAGTCCAAAGTCTGCTATCTTAGCTTCAAAATCTCGGGGTCAGGAGTATGTTCTCTGGTTTTACATCACAGTGGATCACCCACTCAAGGCACTCATGATGGAGGTAGGCCAAACCTCTTGCTGTTCCCAAAGCTATTTTGAATCGTTGGCTCCATGCAATTAGTCTCTCACTGCTTACATTACCAAATAGATACCTGTCGAGTGATTCATTTTCCACATACTCATACACTAGTAGTTTATGTTGACCCTCTGAGCAAAAACCCCACATCCTTACTAAATTCATGTGGTTAATCCTTCCAATTATACTCATTTCTGACCACAATTCTTCCTCGCTGTGTGAGAAGTTCGTTAGCTTCTTCACTGCCACTACTCGTTTATCTTCGAGCACTCCTCTGTAAACAATTCCAGAGCCCCCTCTTCCAATCTCCTCCTTGAATTTCCCAGTTGCTTCCCTTAACTCTCGGTGTGTGAACATCCTGAATTGGCTTGTTACCATCCTGTAGCCTGCCTCCATTGACTTGGGAATGTTTTGCTTGCTGGAAAGAAACCACCAACTTGTACCAGTAAAGAGCAGTACTAGGGCTCCCAGTATTGCTGCAAATACATAATAAGTTGCCCAATTTTTATTGAGACTGTTCATTCCGTACATACTTGCAGATCCTTCTACAATCTCTGGAATATCCCGGTTGCATGTGAGATAAGACTTTCTGGGGACTAAGGATGTTGATATGCCCAAATTCTTGGGTAGTTTTATATAGTTGTCACCAGGAAAGCTTGGGTGGCTATAGCCATTGTAGAGAAAAGCTTTAGTATAGCAAAATCCAGATCCCTTCTTGTATGTGAAAGCAGAGCAGGAGCAGGCATCCAAGCAAAGTTGCCTGCATTCTTCAAGTGAGATAGACTGGTTGAAGGTCAGATCGAAGCCATAGTAGTCAGTCTGAGGGAGCTTGATGAACTCAAACTCTTCTTTGTTGTTGCAGCTTTTGCTAAATTGTGGCCGACAACCTTTGTTCCAAATGTGTGGATCAATCATCTCATGTCCTGGTGGACATGAGCAATGAAATCTTGGCAAGGATTGACATATCCCATTTTTTCCACATAATCCATGCACGTCACACATTTTTGCTATGGCCTCCCATGAGATTATCCAGTTCCCACTAGATGCATTCAAGCTGTACATTCTGAGGTTTCCATCATAATCAACTGTAAGCCTTCTCTTGATTACAGTACCCCAATCAGATGCCTTTATATTGAGCCCATCACTTGAGAGGAAATAACCTTCAGCATCAAGGACCGCAACCCTTGTGCTATTGTAATTTGTTAAGCCCACTTTGGAACACACTGTAGTCTGCACTTGGCCAATAGATGCTTGATATATCTGGTCCATCATACATAAGGCGCAGCACATTGTCGTTGTCGAAATACAAGCTATAGTAACCAGAGACTAACCGTGTTGCTTTGGTGAGTGGCTGAAATGGCAGCAAGGTGTCAGTTGGTGAAGAAAAGCTTTCCCATAGAACCGCACCATTGGAGTCTCTGATGATAAGGTTGCCGGTATCAAGAAGGGCAACTGTCGTGCCCCTCCCAGAACCTGTCTTGCTGTCCCATGTCACGGTGCCATTGACATCAGTGAGGACCAAGTTGCCACCATGGTTGAGCGAAACAATGGAGCCACGGCCGTTCACGGGGACTTGGGGTTTGCAGACCACACGACTGTCTTCTCCATAGTGTTGGTGAACCAGATAGAGAAGGAGAAAGCATTGCCTCCAACTTCATAGAAGCCACAGGAGAAATCAGCATTGGGTGAGGTAAGGAAACTTTGTTTGTAGTCTTCTACCAGTAAGGATGAACCAGCGCGTAGCATGTGCTTGTGTAAAGCATATGAGGATGGAAGAAGGGTGAGCAAGGGAAGAACGAATAGAGAGAAGAACCTGGCCATGTTTGGGGGTCTCTGACTCTTGAGGCATGGTATGGTGCCTCCATTTATGATGGATCTTGAATTCTCTTGTTTTGTTTCAGTACCCACTTTCTGTGATGCCGCCTTCAGGAAGTCAAAGAGTTAATGGATGCTGCAACTTGTACGCCTGAGCCAGGAACAGTAGGTATTTTCTTCACACTTATTATCTCACGTGGCATTCATGGTCATGGCGGCTTAGTGAAAACAGAAAGGGATGAGTGTGGTAGAATTATGTAATTTTTTAAGGCCCTTTTCTTTCAAGGTTGAAGTGCTAGATTGACTGAGGTATGAACGCAAATAAACATGTTTACCTTTATATCCATTTCAGGTGCTTTGCTTCAATGAAATATCTAATGGTATAGGTTTGAGATCACTGGGCTATATCAATCAGATGCCAGCCTTTCGAACTGGCAACAGAAGTTGGTTGGGGTCAACAGACAAGTTATCATCATATCTGTGATGGTATATTTGTTTTCTCGGGCGTTCTGTTCATGAGTGAGAAATCAAGAATGATTTGGGTATATTATCCTATTGTTTATTCAAGGAGGCTATGCCCAATTGCGGAATTGCCCATCCTTCTGGGATGGGGACGTCGGACGTGTTGAGCATTGCTAGCTGCGGCGAGGGCCAGAGCTGTTAGCCGCCTCCCAGTTGCAGTGCCCTGTTCGTTATGGTGACAGTGATGGTTATATCTTTATAATGGACTTTGAGTTCTGACCAAGCAACTTGTGCATATCATGCATGACGTTGCCACTATCCCCAGATACTAATACCATTATGATAGTGTATCTATTTTCAATATTTTGCGTGCAAACGCAAGCTGGAGTTGTTTTCGGAGCTATGTTTATTAGGTTCCTACTGATTGGTATCAACTACGAACCGCCGTATGAATATGATATGCTGAATCATATCTGGTACAGAGCTATCTGATTAATTTCTCAAAATCAGGTTTCTGTTTCACTGCCCATTTTCTAGGAACCTTGTAAAATAAAGAGCTGTTAAAAAAGTATTTTGTTCTATAAAGAAAATGGCATTGGTGCCGTATCACTATCATCCGGTTTTTTCCCCTATTTTTCATTGTCCCGGTACCGTACTGCTGGAAACGGGCAGCCACGGATGATGGGAGCAGAAGACACATGCGAGGAAGAAAGATTTCTTTGACTTTTATCAAACTTGTTTGACCATTCGCCTTATTTAAAAAAATTTAATAAATATAACCTATTTTGTCATAACATAAAAATTACTCTAATGATAAATTAAGTCATAATAAAATGAGTAATATTTATTAAATTTTTTTAATAAGACGGTTGATGAAAGTCGAGGACTTATCTCGGGGAGAGGTTATGTACGTGCATGAATAAATGAGGAGTCTGTCACCGTGACACCGTCGTTTCAGCAAGAATATGGAAAGTTTGGGAGCAACAAAGCGAAACTGTTTTTGTACGTCTCTGCTAAAAATATAGCGAATTGTAGGAATGGTTTTAAATAATAACTTGTGGAGATGACCTTTACTGTGTAGAACTCCTGCAGACGGTTCTTTTGTCAAGTTCAGAATGAAACCAGTTTCAACGGTGTGTGGACAAGAAGGCCCGGCTGGCTCTCTCACGCTGGTCAACCCTCAAGGTCCTCAACCAATGTCCAGACGCCTAGACCTGTGATTGTGATGTGTTTCTAGCGAGCGTGCCACGTGTGAACGTGTTAGAGCACGGGAGCACCTGCAAAAGTTAGCTGATAAAAATTAAAATAAGAAAAAAAAAAATAAAAGGGAAAACTGTATTTGTGGCCCAACGTTAGGTCGAAAAAAAAAAAAAAAGGCGGCCCAAGCAAATGAGGCGGCCCAAACAAAACAAGGCATGGCCCATGAGGAGAAAAAAAAAAAAGGGAAGAGGCTCTCTCTTCTCCTTTAGCCCACGGAAATAGGAGTATAGCAATTAGAAGATGTTAATTTTGCTAAAAAAATAGAAAATATTCATTTTACCTTTGATAAACTATCGCTATCATCTAGTTTTTATTTTTTATATTTAATTCTTAAAGACATCATACCTACTCAACATTTAAAACCATTCTAATTACCTCCTAACCTTGCTTAGAATTTGTTTTTCAAGGTGGTATGGTGTTTTTTAGTTATCTTTTAGAGAAATAGATAACCAGATTTTTGAGAAAATCTTTTATGGTATCATGTATATAACATAAGAAACAATGTTTTAGAAAGATTTTTTATGCTTTGTTAAAACGGGAAAGAGGCCTAGGAAGGACCGAAGCCTCCATTAAAATTTGTTAGAGATTCTTTATGGTTTGTTAAAAAAAAAAATTTATCTATTTACCGGATTTTTAACTAAAAGATATGAAAGCACCTTAACAAGCACTCATAAAGGTGATTTAAATGGTTCAAATAAGATATCCAGTTTTGAAGATGATCTTCTAGCAACCGACGAGGCACAAGATGAAGATGGAGCCGTAGTTTGTTTCGAAAAAGACGGAGCCATAGCGGTTCGCGCCACTTGAAATCGGGCAAAAGGCCTATGGAGGACCGAAACAGCGGATAGGACCAATCTTGTGGCTTGTCCAGATGTAGGTGACAGTGGCACGACCTGTAAATGAGCTCGTCGTTTGTCTTGGCTTATCTTATTTCAAATTATTATTCTCTCTCACAAAATATTATTCAATCAGCCAAAATCAGTCATCAGCCAAAATCAGCCGAACAGCTTCAAAAAGCTCAAGCAAGTCTGGGCCTTCCACTAAAGTAAATTCCAGGCTGAGGCTACATTTCCAGGTCTGGGCCTGAGAAAAGGTTGAACTTTTATTAGGCTGAAAACTAATTAGGAGGCTCGTCAGTCGACACGGCGATGCTGTCAAGAGGCGTACTCACCAAAATTAGTTGTATTTTGAAAAAAAAAAAAAAATTAGCTGTAAGAAATCTATTTGGCCTTCTTTATTTCTCCTATATTTTCCTAGTTAGAAGTATATCTTTCCAGTTGACTTTTCCGTTATCTACCTCGATATTAAATTGGTCGACTAGGTTAATAACTGATAGAGATGGTTGCGAAGCATACAGTCAGTACAGGTTGACCGTGCTTGGTCTTTGAGCATGGCTTGGTCGTGCTCGTGCACAGCGACGCCCCTTCTAGACTCACTCACTGTCACTACTATACTGGCAAACGAGAGGTTGCAAGCAAATAATTTCGGTCAGAGTCAGACCGAGCCAGAATCCAGGTATCCATCCAACGGATCATGACCAGACCAGGCACAGACAGTGATGATGCGGCCAATTTTATCACTAAATGCACAATCAGCAATTAAGAGAACAAAGAAATACAGTACATTACCACTTGCAAGCCATCCGGCCGTCTCGTGGAGGTCCGGAACCGGGTCATCGGTCGTCGCCTTCTTCAATTCCAATGGAGGCCGCTGGTTCTGATTGCCCATTATTGAAGCGGCGACGAGTAGAGGAATACCACTCCAACCAACCAACCAACCAACCAACCAACGATAATCGATCCAACGTCATGACGACGTACAGATGCCGAAAACCAAAACTAGTAGCTAAACTAAAATGTGGAAACTAATTGCGCACGCTAAAAGGTGATGGTGTGTTGTTGTTCTTGTTCGCAACAGAAATGCTCCGGTAAGGTGATAGAATAACCGCGGGCACAGCAACCGGAATTATCTTAAGCCCGCACTGAGCACTCTCAAGAAAACGACGGGCTCAGTGACAGCGATGTCATCGTGAAACAGTTCAAGAAGATGCAATTCGTGGCTAGACCTTGCCGACGCATGTGGATGTCATGTGTAGTAGGTGATTGTACTGTAATTGATTGAGAAATATATGCACTCTTTTATCTTCTTTTGCCAAGATACATAGGAGTACTCAGATGCACTAATTCAGTATGGACTTTTAGTCATAGGCAGATCGAGTTAGCATTGGTGTGACCTGGCAGACGAGGAGGACCATTCTAATATTCTTTCGTACGATTCAAAAGAAAAATATTCGTTCGTATTGCGTGTTTGCCGCTGCAGGCAGTGTAGGATTAGACCAGTGACTAGGCCGTCAAAATCATGGACGACTCTTGCTAAGATGCCCATAGAATACTTATCTAATATGTAAAGAGAAAAGATGCCCATTGGGTAAGAGATAATGACATGGTGAAGTGGAGAGGAACATGACTTGAGGTGCTTTATTTATTTAACAAAAGGCTTTGCTAAAGGGAAAGTTTGTGGAACAGTAAGTTGAGAGTTCCGTCAAATGAATTTAGTAGCAATGCGGACAGGTCGTAAAGATATCTTTGAGTTATCATTTTTTCCACAGTATGTAAGGAACCCTAACTACACTTTGACACGGCTTCTGATGAAGAACATCTTGACAAAAATTAAGAAACGCATCTAATCCCGTGGATTCTCTAATCTCCTTGGGCAAAAACAAGAAGGTTCAAGTTGTCCTTAGATTTTATTAATGAATGAGTAGATAAACATAGAACTTTATAACCAGAGATAACTAGAATTCAAAAATAAAAAACAGACATGACTAGAAGTGCGGTGACACAAATGTGACTTTCAGTTATTTTTTGCTTGCGCACGACTGCACGAGGCTGTCGGCACACACGTTAACGGCGGGGAAGCCGGATCTTCGTCTTCTTCCAAGATGGACAGTGCTAACCAAGGAAGATGGCTTCGAGTAGTACGCTTGGGTCACGAGGTGAACATTAGGGATCCAAGCAATTGCAGCATTCTAGTTGCCTATACGACAAACCGATCAAATATTAAACACTGGCGAGTTCTGACCTGTAGATTTGTTATTACTGTATCGAACAATAGGTAATAAAATATATCTTTGACTCTGATAAACAATTTTTTTTGAGTTTTCTGATAAACAATTTTTTAATCGTCTGATAAAAAATTTTGGGTTATGCAAATGTTATGGCACTCGAATTCACATAAACAACCGGTCTGTTAGACAATTATTCTGTCTTGTTTCCTGCCCTGCGGTCTGGTCCTCATCCACATATGCACAAACGGTCCCATCAGTTCACATCACCAAAACCAAAGCGAAATTGCATAGGAATACAATGTGCACACTTGGATTCCCATTCAGTTTTTGCCTTCTGCGCTCAGTATTCAAGTCAGCATCACAGATAGTATAAGCACTGATGCGTGCCATCGTCGTTTAGTTAAACTGCAAGAAGCTAAACCACAACTAAAGCTACCAACCTCTCCCTCTTCTACCTCCGTTGCCAAGCTCTCTGAGGAGAATAATGGCTGCGCTGCTCTATCTCACCGTTCTTCCCCTGCTGACCTTTCCAGTTTGCTCTGGCGCATCGCCATGGCAAATCATGACCACCGGCTCACACATAAGAGGAGAGGACCATGACAAGGTCGTCCTCATCTCGCCTGATGCTACCTTCTCCTGCGGCTTCCATGAGGTTGGCTCAAATGCTCTCACCTTTTCCATCTGGTACACCACCAGTTCCACCGAGAGAACCGTCGTCTGGACGGCCAATCCCTATTCTGCAGAGAGAGGAGGATACTTTCCGGTGAACAAATACGGCTCCAGGGTGTCGCTAAACCGCGACGGCAACCTGATCCTCACAGATACCAATGGTTCCACGGTGTGGGAGAGCAAGACATCGTCAGGCAAGCACACGACAGTCACCCTCCTCGACAGCGGCAACCTTGTGATCAGTGACTCCAGTAACAAGATCGTGTGGCAGAGCTTCCATTCGCCAACTGACACCTTGCTTCCGGGGCAGAACCTGACAAAGGACACAAGGTTAGTCTCTGGTTACCATCAGCTATACTTCGACAATGATAATGTCCTGCGGATGCTGTATAACGGCCCAGAGATCACAAGCATCTACTGGCCAAGTCCAGATTACAACGCTCAAGCAAATGGCCGCAATAGGTTTAACAGCACCAGGATAGCAGTTCTAGATGACATGGGTAATTTCATATCAAGTGACGGGTTTAAGATAGAGGCTTCAGATTCAGGTCCAGGAATCAAGAGAAGAATCACAATTGATTATGATGGCAATTTCAGAATGTACAGCTTGAATGCATCAACAGGGAAATGGGACATCACGGGGCAGGCTGTAATACAGATGTGCTATGTGCATGGATTATGTGGAAAGAATGGCCTCTGTGACTACTTGGATGGCCTCAGATGTAGATGTCCCCCAGATTATGAGATGGTTGATCCAACAAATTGGAACAAAGGATGCAAACCAATGTTCTTGACTGACGGAAACCAAGCACATGAGGAATTTACATTTATTGAGCAACCTCATGCTGATTACTATGGCTTTGATCTATCCTCCAATAAGTCCATCCCATTTGAAGCATGCCGAACATCTGCTTGAACAGCAGCACCTGCTTATCATTCACATACAAGGGCGGGGATGGTTGGTGTTACACTAAAAATTTACCCTACAATGGTCAGGTGTTCCCATATTTCCCTGGAGACAACTATATGAAAGTACCAATGAGCTTTAACATTTCGACGTACTCAATCTCCAAACAAAAAACCCTCACCTGTGGACCCGCAGGTTCTGAGGTTATGCTAGGATCAGCAAGTATGTACGGAACAAAGAAGGACAGCATAAATTGGACATACTTCTATGTCTTTGCTGCAATACTGGGAGCTCTAGAGTTGCTTGTTATTGTGACAGGTTGGTACTTTTCTTCAAGCAGCATAGCATACCCAAATCAATGGAGGATGGGTACAAGCTGGTTACAAACCAGTTCAGGCGGTTTACATACCGAGAATTGAGGGAAGCAACCGAAAGTTCAAAGAAGAGCTTGGGAGAGGAGGCGTTGGAATCGTCTACAGGGGAGTGCTTGAAGATAAGAAAATAGTGGCAGTAAAGAAGCTTACAGATGTTCACCAGGGAGAGGAAGAATTCTGGGCAGAAGTGACCCTTATTGGAAGAATCAACCACATAAACTTAGTAAGAATGTGGGGATTTTGCTCAGAAGGGACAAAGAGATTATTAGTATATGAGTATGTGGAGAATGAGTCCCTGGATAAGTACCTCTTTTGGCGACAGAAGTACTGAAAGCCTGCTTGGTTGGAGCCAAAGATACAAGATTGCACTGGGCACAGCAAGAGGCCTTGCTTACCTACATCATGAATGCCTTGAGTGGGTTGTTCACTGTGATGTGAAACCAGAAAACATACTTCTAACTCGAGATTTGAAGCCAAGATAGCAGACTTTGATTGGCCAAGTTCGCGAAGCGAGGTAGCACTAGTGTCAATTTCACCCATATGAGAGGCACGATGGGCTACATGGCACCAGAATGGGCACTGAATTTGCCAATCAATGCAAAGGTTGATGTGTACAGCTATGGGGTCGTGCTTCTGGAGATTGTGACTGGAATCAGGGCTTCAAGCGGCATAATGTTAGATGAAAGACAAATAGATTTTCTGGAGTTTGTCCAGGAGGCTAAACATATTCTATCTACAGGGAATATAAGTGATATTGTTGATGATAGATTGCACGGCCACTTTCATGCAGAGCAAGCAATTGCAATGGTGAAAATAGCCTTTTCATGCCTCGAAGAAAGAAGCAAGAGGCCAACAATGGATGAAATTGTCAAGGAGCTCATGTCATGTGATGATGAAGACAACTATCATCCTGCTTATTCATATTGATTTGCAACAGATGCAAAGATTTGAGCGGCAGGCATAACAAGTTTCAAGCCAAGTGTACCTCTGATCATGTTACCTAGAAGAGGAACAATGATTTAAGATGGGCTGAAATGACCGATGTAATATAATGTAAAGTGTAGCAAATTGTGATATTTGTGTTAGAGAATGTTGGGATATCTCCAAATACGACAGATTAGGACTGTGTAATCTCAGCTTTCCTTATCTCTAAAAGAGGTGTCTTGCCCCATAAGTGGAGTACTCCAATATAATAAACCCAGGAGGCTCAACAATACAATTCAATTCCACCCAATTACATTCCTCCTACATGTTATCACGGTCTAAGTTCACAAATGAACCCTGGCCCCCAGAGAGATCAATCTCCGCTGGGGCAGCACCACTATTTTGCTGTGAATCTTATTGATCCGGCCACCGTCTCTGTCACTGTCAGGCAGCAGATCGGGTCTACCTCCTCACAATCGTCTCATCTCGGTAGGCTACCACCCTCTGAGCATACCATCTAATCTGTCGCTGTCAAATTTTTTTCGATCACTGATTGGGGTTGAGTCGACAACCGTCTCCACCCCGTAACACGCACAAAGTTTCCAGGTACCAATTCTACTGCCATCCACTACACGGATGCAAATGCTACTGCCAACCCTAGCAGGATAGCAAGATAATTGATCCAATTCTGAATTCTGAAAAAAAAAGTGATGGCCTTTCTTTTTCTCAAACTAGAGAAAATCGAGGTATACAGAACAGAAGGCACTATTACCACAAGCGTCGTCCGACACCAATCTTATCGCCTGAATCTGTAAACAAGCATTGATTATATTATAGCTCTAAATTGATCGAGCGCGCAGGGGCCATTTTGTTTCGAAACTAAAATGGACCTTAAGCTAACGTGCCATTGCGCTGCTCCATAGGAGCTTTGGCAATTTCTATAAGCGCCCATGACGCCAGTGATGGCCCGGACAGACAAAGGCAAGGCCAGTGGGTATCAGCCGTATCAATAGCTAGTGAGCGCACTGCCATCAGCAGCAGAAGCAGCCGCGTGAGGCAAATAAGTTGGAGTGGACGTCAGGACGAGAGGGCTTACAAGCATTGCCGACGCAGCCGAGCCGAGCGAGACGGCGCTGAGGGCGGACGGCAGACGAGCGGCGGCGCGTCGGACCACGGCAAGGTCCCTCGCCGCAGTCTGGACTTGAGGGCTGCCTTTGATGGTGAGGTTAGTGGTAACTGGCCCGATTCGGTGGGCCTAGGGCGGCTGATCTCTTCTTTTTTTTCTCTCTCTCTCCCTTTCTCTAATTTTTTCTTTCCTCCCCTTCTCCCTCACACTCCGAATATTTCTAACGATGCACCTGTATGGGGCTTCAGCCCCCTTCTCAACCCTGTTAGATTCGCCTCTCAACCCCTACACGAAGCATTTGGATGGGACAAACTCACGCAGGGAGAGCTCGGGGGAGTGTGTGGGCTTCTTAGGCCTGAGATGGGTGGATGCGAGACTACCAATCATTAGTGAGGGGAGGTAGTTGGGCTTCTTATAGTGAGGTGTGTGGGCTTCTTAGGCCTGAGATAGGTGGATGTGAGACTACCAATCATAAGTGAGGGGAGATAGTTGGGCGTGAGGCCGTTGGATTTTAAAGTCTAAGAGAAACCTTCTAGGAAAACCACTTTGGTTGTAGTCACTTTCAACTATAAATAAGAAGGTAAAAGCACCGTCCTATAGCAAAATTGCAGTTCTGAGATACATACGTTCAAAGTTTCGGTTTGGAGAAAGGTGAGCTTGCGGTTCACCTAGTTTGTGATTACAGGGTCAACATGAAGCATTCGCTTTCACCGACAAGGACCAGCATGAGTCTCCCCACCCACTCCGCTTTGGTTCCAAAGATACCCATATCCCCACCTCCTCGTCGCCTCCGGATACCGGGTCGGGTCCACCGTTTTTGTCAATTGTGTCGCAGCTTAGTGATACCCAAGTTCTCCTATTGCCTCACGCCTTACGCCGACCGCAAGAGCAACCCCTCTTCTTCGGTGCATGACCGTTAACGATGACAACGCCAAGAGGCGCCGCTAACCCCAAACCCATTGCGTTCGATTTTCAAAGGGTATTCGTCAAGTACTTGCGCATGCCCCTCCCAGGAACATGCATAGAGAAATTTAAAAACTTGTCTTAATACAATATTTCGCAGTTAAACAATCTCCACCGGATACATAAAGCGAAGGTCCTAATGATCTACCCTCTCGTCGCCACCCCTCGCTAAAGTCGTGGATTCCATCAAAGGTGGAGGGACTTTTTTTAAAAGTCTAGGGGGGAAAATCCCTGAACTAAAGAACCCAACATGACCTGAATCAACGAGGTGAAAACAAATCCCATCCCAATTCATGTCTTTCGCCTTCGTCCCTTGCATACTAGTGGCGGATGCAGAATAGCTTCTTTCTCCCTTTCTCCGTTTTTTCTTTCCTCCACCTCTTTTTCTCCCTCATCCTCCCCATATTTCCATTGATGCACAAGATGTAGGGGGGCTTGAGCCCCAGCCCCTTTCCACCCTTGTCTCCAACTATTGTTGTTTTTAGTCAAAGGTCACGAAGGAGGGTTTTAGAGCACGTCGAATAGTTTGATAAAGCCACTTTCAATTTTAAATAGGGAGTAGAATAGAATTTGTTAATATTCTAGGCATGGTGCAATCTAGTTTTCGCATCCATGCCATGTCAAAATTTATTTCGTCCATGTACTTTGCTTGGACGTACCAAAAGATCATACAAAAAGATCATGTCGTAAGTGGCCCTAAAATGGTACAAATCAGGATAACTGCAAGAGCAACAACGACCTTTTTCCTCACTCTACCTTTGTCAAGATATAGGAGTATTACTATCTATTTCACCGAGATCATCGTTTCGCCTCCCAACCTTTGCCCGCTATGCTTCCTAGTCGTTTCTTACCCACTTCCTAACTGTTCTTGACCCACCACTATCCCAAGCATGTTATGGTTGATTTAACTATTTTTATTCCTACGAACCGATCAAATCGGTTGGTTAGATCCCTTATGATGAAACCTACCCATCTAGATTCAAATCCCCGATTTGGCATGGGTGATCGTATTTTCCTGGATTTATCCAACGTCGACAACAAGGCGCCAATGGTGACTTTGGTAATCCCTTCGGAGGTGCTCATAAGGATAGGGTTTGCATACGTTTGTTCGTAGGGGTGATGAGTGTTTGTGATAGTGACAAGCTCGGCATTGAGAAGATGTGAGATTTGTTTGTTTTTCTCTGTTACCTTTGTGTAAGTGGGTTGCCATGGGTTAGTCACCGGCCTTTTGTGATTCCCCGAATTTGTACATGTAAGTTTTTAGGCCCCGTTTTGTCCTTAAAAACTAGGCAAATTCTATTCTACTTAATTGAAAGGCAATGCTTCTGCCATTGCATTCCAAAAAAAAAAAAAATGAATGTGTGTTGTGAGCATCATGTTGTACTGTGTATTCCTTATAACAGCTTGAGTCTTGTTTGTCTTGTAAGATTCTCTTATTACTACTATCATCTTCGATCTTATCATCATCATCATCATCATCATCATCATCATCATCATCATCAGATTTAAGCAAATCCTATTAGGGTACCATTTGGTTAGAGCAACTCTACCAGTTTGCCATTTGTGTTTGGCATTCTCAAATTTTGTCAAAAAGCTCCAAAAACTCCCTCCAACGGTTTGGCATTTGGAGTTGGCAATTTAGTGAGTGTTGGCAAATCGGGCCGTTTACGTGCATTTATGCACGCGCCACGACGACGTTGGCATTCACGGCACATCCGCATCAAAGAAGAGGTGGAAGTGCATAAACATAATTTTGTTTTACGCCTCAAGGTTCTTGAGATAAGTTTTCAAGAGGTGAAAGGACATAAACATAAATTTATTTCTCTTCTAGGGTTCCCGATGTAAAAATTAGATCCGAGTTTTGGCAAAATGAATTATGTCAAACTGTTGGAGATAAACTCTTTTTGACTTGGCATTTGCATTTCACATTTAGCAAATAGAGAAATTGCCAAACTATTTTTGCCAAAAAGCTCTTGGAGATGCTCTTACCATGGAATTCTAAGAATCCGAATAAAACAAATCTTAGAATCCCATCCAAACACAGTAGGATTCTACAGGATTTTAACACACATACACAGAATCCAAAAAATATCATAGATTATTTTTATCCAGAATCCGGATCCCATCCAAACGGTCCTAATTGTTCTTGCTATGAGCCTCAAAACTAATTCACGCAGGCTTGTTAAGGCTTGATCTAGCACATGTTGCTTCTCTTCCACTCTTCCTTAAATAATGAAGAAATTACTGTGGTTTCTGGAATATTTCCAGATGAAAGAACTGGAACTTAAATGCTGCGACAGAATTTATGAACACCCAACCATGGCACGGCGTCCACATGCCAATTCAATAGGCACCCAGTGAGATACGGAGATCTGATAAACGTGGCAGATTGGGCTCCTTCACAGTCGAGCAGTGAGCTAAGACAACGACGGAACAACAACCAACAGAACATACAAATCGGGTTTCTGGCCTCTTGCTGGAACAAGTAGACGCGGTTACTGTCTTTGATGCCATCCCTGAATTTTCAAGAAAATATGCCCACTGGACTTACGAAACAAGAACGTGCATGGTAAGTGTGAGGAGTCAAAAATAGCGGCCGAGTAATGAAACTCAACCGACCACGAACATGCCCAACAGCTCATCACATGGGAACATTAAAGCCTCAGTGCGGCGACGATATACAAGCAGAAGTGCAGAACTACTATAGTATAAACATTGTTATATGGTGACCACGTGGAGATCACAGAAATCAACGAAGAAACAAACCGATCAAGATTTACTTTACCTACCAAACTGAACAAGCTTAGGGCTGACCTCTCCTCCCTAAAAACAAATCTAACAACTTCATTCAATCTGCAGTGCAGTGTTAGATATGCAGAGTCATTTCCCAGAAAACCCTTCCTTTTATTTTAGGACGGCACGTCCCGTGGGCCGTGACTCGTGATGATGGCGAGCCAGCCCTCTGTGGAGTGTGTGGACCAGAGAGGACATGCACATACGATTAGGCGGAATATTCCTGTCCTTGTCAAAAGAAAAAGAAGTAAAAGTACAATTTGCAAAAAGAAAAAAAAGTAAAGTGAATTCCGAGGGATTTTCTACAGAAAGAAAAAATCTCATTCACAGTACTGTGACTCTGTAGGCAACCACTGGTCCCTCAATAAGTGGCTTACAGCAGCTGCAGTCATGACCCCAACAATTAAATTAAGCAGCACGAGCGACATTTTAAATACTACTGTAGTGTAGATGCTCAGTAAGTGCTCACACCTCACAGCAGTGCGGGCCAGACAAACTCACCTTTTGTGCCGTCCTTCGGGTCAGAACATCCTTCTGCCTGTGCCTAAACAGCCAAAGGAGACTTATTTCTTCCCGTCATCAGCCCCAAGCCCCAATCACCAGAAAAACATGGCAGCCCATAAGCACCGTCTCCTCTATCCAATCTTCCTTTCATTCCTCTCCGTTCCTTTGTGCTCCCGTGCATCCCCATGGCAGGTCACAGGCACAGGCTCATCCCTGCAAGTAGATGACGGGGAGATCTTCCTTGTCTCTCCGGACACAACCTTCTCCTGCGGCTTCTACTCGTCTGGAGAAGGCACCAACGCCTACTACTTCTCCATCTGGTTCACCCACTCCACCGACAGGACTGTTGTTTGGACAGCGAACCGTGGCTCTCCAGTAAATGGCCATGGCTCAAAGATCTCCTTCAACCGTGAAGGAAACCTGCTCCTCACGGATGTCAATGGCACCACGGTGTGGGAGAGCAACACGAATTGGGGAAAGCACGCCTCAGTAGCTCTCCTCAACAGCGGTAACCTTGTGGTCAGGGCCTCCACTGAACAGGTAGTATGGCAGAGCTTCGATTCACCCACCGACACATTGCTTCCTTCACAGCACCTGACAAGGGAGACGAGGTTAGTCTCTCAATCTGGCTATCATCGCCTCTATTTTGATAATGACAACGTCCTGCGGCTCCTGTACAATGGGCCTGACATTACAAGCATATACTGGCCAAGCCCGGATTACAATGCAGTGCAAAATGGCCGGACTAGATTCAACAGCAGCAAGATTGCAGTTCTGGACAATGAGGGTATTTTCTGGTCAAGCGATGGGTTCAGAATGACAGCCTCAGATTCGATTTGGAATCAAGAGAAGGATCACCATCGATGATGATGGCAACCTTAGAATGTACAGCTTGAATGCAGGCAACTGGATTATCACAGGAGAGGCTTTACTGCAGATGTGCTATGTGCATGGTTTATGTGGAAAAGGTGGGATTTGTGAGTATTCACGGAGTCTCAAATGCACTTGTCCTCCAGGATATAACATGACTGATCCAAAGAACTGGAACAAAGGATGCAGTCCAACATTCAACACCAACTGTGGGCAACCAAGAGAGGATTTTACATTTGTCAAGATTCCCCATGGTGACTTTTATGGCTTTGATCTGACTTCAAACCAGTCAATCTCATTTGAAGAATGCATGCGGATATGCTTGGACAGCTGCTTGTGCCTATCCTTCACATACAAAGCTGGACAGGGCCTATGTTACACCAAAAATCAACTCTACAATGGCCAAATTTATCCATATTTTCCCGGAGACAGCTACATCAAACTTCCTAAGAAGATCACTCCAACATATTCAGCCTCCAATCGTTCCAGCCTTATTTGCGGCCCAAAAGAATACCAAGATCATGTTAGTATCCGAAGATGAATACATGAAAAATTCTGGAAACATAAACTGGACATACTTCTATGCATTTGCTACTATATTAGGGGGCAGTTGAGATGCTTTTCATCATGACAGGGTGGTACTTTCTTTTCAAAATCCACAACATGCCAAAGTCAATGGAGGAAGGTTACAAAATGATAACAAGCCAATTCAGGAGATTTACATACCGTGAGTTGGTGGAAGCAACAACTAAATTTAGAGAAGAGCTAGGAAAAGGTGGGAGCGGCACAGTTTACAGAGGAATACTTAGAGACAAGAAAATAGTGGCAATAAAGAAGCTTACAGATGTTATACAAGGTGAAGAGGAATTCTGGGCAGAGGTAACTTTGATCGGGAGGATCAATCATATAAATTTAGTCAGGATGTGGGGATTTTGCTCAGAGGGCAAACACAGGTTATTAGTGTACGAGTATGTGGAGAATGAGTCATTGGACAAGCACCTTTTTGTGACAGGCGCGCTGAAACATTGCTATCATGGAGCCAAAGATTCAAGATTGCCCTGGGAACCGCAAGAGGCCTTGCTTACCTCCATCATGAATGTCTGGAATGGGTTGTCCATTGTGATGTAAAACCAGAGAACATACTGTTGACCCGAGATTTTGAAGCAAAGATAGCAGACTTTGGACTGTCCAAGCTTTCAAAAAAGGGACAGTCCTAGCTTCAATTTCACTCATATGAGAGGCACAATGGGCTACATGGCACCAGAATGGGCATTGAATTTGCCAATCAATGCAAAGGTTGATGTTTACAGCTATGGAGTTGTGCTTCTGGAGATTGTGACTGGGAATAGGGTTTCAAGTGGGATAACAATAGACGAAGAAGAGATGGACTTCATGCAGTTTGCTCAGGAAGCCAAACAGATGCTCGCTAGGGGGTACCCTGGATATAGTGGATGCTAGACTCAAAGGGGCATTTCAATCACGAGCAAGCAACAGTGATGGTGAAAATAGCTGTTTCCTGTCTTGAAGAAAGAAGCAAGAGGCCAACAATGGATCAAATTGTAAAAGATCTTATGGTGTACAATGATGAAGATGATCACCCTGCATATTTTTCATGACCTGTAGTTCAAAAGGAAATATAAGCAAGCATACAGACTGAAAAGTCTTAGTCAAATATGCACACCATCCTTAGAAGAGAAAACAATGTGTGTTTGTACATTATGTATGAATAAAAAAAAAAAGTTAGAAGCATTTTTCAAATTTCCTGCTTGCTCTTTTTTAAAATTGTGTTCGGTTTCCCAAGGGGCTTGCATAGTTTACCGGAGGTGAAGGATTCTAAATAGTTCTTATACTTTCCATTTGATCCCTTTGTGCGAATTTTACATGCTACCGCTCTTCTTTTACAAGAATGGAAGCTAAAAGAGCCTCCATTTATTTAAGGACAAAAATAGAATATATTTTGAATGGTAATTCCTTCTATAATAATTACTTTGAAACTTGTGTAACAAAATCCTAAACGAACTCAACTGTAAAATATTTCTATTTATTAAAAAGACACTGAAATGGTGAAGCAAAAACGTACTCTCTCATGAAAACAGTTGCTCCAACCTTCTGTGGCCTGGACAACCTATAGATCTCCCAAAACCCAGAAAATGGTATACATCACCTTAGATGCCTTCCTAATACTCCATGTTACATCACCGGAGCTCTCCTTTCTAATATTGTTCAATGTGACCTAATCACTGTTCACATGAGACCTATAATGTTGAAAATAATAATATACAAAAAAATATGTAAAATAACTTGAAACTACTATGCCGCAGTATGAGTATCTTTACTAAGCAATCCACACTTGCTGGCTGGGCATCCTGCTGGTGAAAAGATAGAAGACGCGGATTTACTTTTCAAGAAAAAGAGTGCAATTAACAGCCAACACATTACACATTTGATATGTGTAGAAGGGAATAAACTCGTCTATTCCTCCAAACCCTAGAAGGGTGGGCAATATAATATAAGCTGTACATGGGCCTCTATCGCCTTCACTCATATACACTAACACCCCTCGCACTGCCTGAACTACCGGCCAGCGGAGATCAAGACTCGACAACAAAAGAAAGCAACACACACACAATGGGGCTGCAGCCACAACTAGCCACCGGGTGACGTTGAGGTCGGGATCGAACTCCGAGAACGCCGAGGAGGGAAGACCCTTGGTGAAGATGTCGGCAAACCGGGAGGTGGTCGGGACATGGAGGACCCGGACAGCACCGATCGCAACCAGTCACGGACAAAGTGCAAGTCAATCTCCACATGCTTCGTCCGCTGATGCCGAACCGGGTTGGTGGAGAGATAGACGGCGCCGACGTTGTCACGAGACGAGGGTGGTCTTGGTGAGCGGGCCGCGAAGTCAGCCAAGAGCCGACGGCCAAAGACGCCTCGCCACACCGTTAGCGACACCCGACACTCCGCCTCTCGACCGAGCGGAGACAACCGGCCGCCGCTTGACGATCAGAGACGAGGTTGCCGCCGAGAAAGACGGCATACCCGAGGTAGAGCGGCGAGTGTCCGACAGCCCGCCCACGTTGCCGTCGGTGTAGACAACAAGCTCGGTGAGGGAGACCGTGAATAGCCGTGCCGAGTCAACAAAGTGCCACGGACATAGCGGAGAAGGCGCTTCATCGCAGCAAGATGTGGCTCTCGGGATCATGCATGTGAAGACAGACCGCTGAATCAGATACGCGATGTCGCCCGTGAAGGTGAGGTACGCAACGCACCCGCCCAAACTCCGAAAGCGAGGGATCCGCCACAAGGTCGCCTTCATCGCCAGAAGCTTCGCCGAGTATCATCAGAGTAGCACAGGCGTGCAAGCCGACATCCCAGCCCGCTCGAGGATATCCGAGCATACCGTCAGCCGGTGCGGGAACAAGCCCGAAGGGCGAGTCTCAACAAAGGACCCCAGAAGTGGTGAAGCGGACCGAGATCCTTCATAGCAAACTCCCCGCGCAAAAGAAGAGATGACGCTACCGAAAACAACCAAGGATCGGGAGGCGGTGAGGACAATGTCATCAACATAGAGTAGCAGGTAAGCGATCTCAGCTCCATGGCGATAGACAAACAGAGATGTGTCCGACTTGGCCTCTTCAACCCCAAAGTGAGAAGGTAGGTGGCAAACCGGGAGTACCAAGCACGAGGAGCCCGCTTCGACCATAGAGTGACTTGTTGAGCCGGCAAAAACCGGATCGCCGACCGAATCCACAAACCCCGCCGCCGACCGCAGCTTTTCTCGCACAAGGTGCCATGGAGAAATGCATTCTTGACATCCAAAATGATACACTTGCCAGAGCGAGAGAGAGCAAGTGAGAGGATCAGGCGCATCACTGAAGGTGCTTGACCACCGGACCGGTCTCATCATAATCAATACCAGGGCGGCGCGGGTGAAGCCCCAAGTACCCACCGAGCCTTGTATCGCCCGCATCGCCGGCCACCCGACGCCAGTGCCCCCGATCCACTTGCCGCTGACCACATTGCCACCGCACGGACGCGGCACAAGGTCCCACGCCTGTTGGCTAGAAGAGCCCCATACTTTCCATCGCCGCCGCCCGGTGAGGGTCTCGCAAGGCGGCGCGGGAGGTGGCTATCGGAGAGACCGGCGAGCTGCTCTCGCGTGGCGGAGAGGGCCGCAGATCAAGAACACCAGCCGCATGCCGAGTCACCATAGGGTGAGTGTGACGAGGGTCCCTGAATGACCGGGGTGGTAGACCTCGGGATCAGCCCGGGGACCGACGGGGTGGAGGTGGAGGAGGTGGCGGGGCGTGGGAGTTGGAGCCGTGGGTGACGGCGCCGGCGCCGAGCGGCGAGTACACCTACACCGGCCGCAACGCCGGGTACCGCCCGCGAAGAGGGGCACCACACGAAGCTCCCTGGCCGCCGCGGGCGCAAAGAGGGCACCGGGCCGCTGGGGCGCAGCGGGGGCACCGGGCCGCTGCGGGTACAGCGAGTGGCTCCGGGCCGCTGGCACGCCGGCGCCACGGGCGCTGGGCGCAGCGGGGGCAACCCGAGTACCGTGGAGAAAGGCCGTAACGGAATCGGTGGCCGAACCGCCAGTCGTGAAACAGGGACTCCAACTCAGATCGTGGAAGGCGGGAAGAGGTAGAGTACGGAAATCCGACTCGCCGAAGACGACGTGCCGGGAGATAAGCACCCGACGAGAAGTGAGGTCGTGAGCAACTGCACTCTTTATGATCGTGGGAGTAGCCGAGAAACACACACCGTGTCGAAGCCGGGCGCCAACTTGTGAGGAGTAGTGGCGGCGAGGTTAGGGTAACAAGCACAACCGAAGACACGGAGGTGATCATAGCGAGGAGGTGTACCGAAGAGGGCGTGGTGTGGAGGGGAGCAGAGAGGCCGTGGAAGGAAGCCTGCTGGAGCGTAGGTGGCGGTGTGGAGGCTCTCGCCCGTAAGCGCGGGCGAGAGAGGCCCGAGAAGGAGAGGCGCATAACATCGTTCGTGGTGCGACCATCCGCCGGCCCTTTGCCGCTCGGGAGGAGGTGTACGGACAAGACATGCGAGCCGAACACCATGAGCGAAAAGAAGGAGCGGGAGGTGTTGTTATCAAACTCACGCCCGTTGTCACACCGATGGCCTTTGATGGTGAGGCCGAACCGAAAGTGGACACCCGTGCAAAGAAGTGGAGGAGAGGGGAAAAAGTCTCGGACTTGGCGCGTAAAGGGAAAGTCCAAGAGTAGTGAGAGAAGTCATCGAGGAGGACCGTATAATACTTATAGCCGGAAATGCTAGGAATAGGAGAAGTCCACGTCACACAAAGAAGAAGAAGAGCAAAGGCATGCGTCGCACGCCAAGAAGAAGTAGGAAAAGGAAGGCACACATGGCGACCCAACCGGGCACGCATGGCGTAGATGCTCATCGAAGCCCGAAAAAGCAAGGGAGGTGAGCACTACGACCGAAGCCGAGCCAAAGCGCCGCGCCGTGGTGACCGAGCCGGCGGTGCCGCCGTAGAGGAAGAGGGAGTAGTGGCAAGGGCAAATGAAGTGGAAGGCGGTATAGCGGAAGCAGAAGGCGAAGGGAGTAAAGGGGTCCCGAGCCGTCACAGCCGAGGAGGGCCGCCTGTAGGCGGAATCCTTCACCGTGAGACCGGTAGAATCGAACTCAACGTAACAAGAGTTGTCGGCAAGAACCGGCGGATGGAAAGAAGGTTATGGACGATCCGAGGAGAAACAAGGACAAAGAGAAGACGAAAGAGACCGGAGGCGTAACCCACGGAGGTGACAGAAGACAGACCCATTCCCAACCATGATCGAAGAGGGACAGAAGGGTGAGGAGGGCGAAGAGAAGAGAGGATGCCGGCATGAGGGGTAGTGTGGAAGGAAGCCCCCCGAGTCGGCGATCCACTCGGTGCGGCAGCAGTGGTGCAACCCCATGGTGCCGAATGATTGCGCCATATCGCCGGAGATTCCACCCCCCGTGCCGACGGAGTCGGGCCCGGGCGGAGCAGGGAAGGCCGAAGGGCACGGACGAATAAGGCCGCCAACCATGGTGACCGGGCCGAGCGGAATGAGGCCCGCCCATCGGCGCGCCCGGCCATGGGTTGCCGGCGGATGGCCGTGGCGGACCTCCCGCAGCATATAATGAGCGGCGGACACCGGCATGCGTGCCCGCGACGGGAGCGAGGAGGCCGGTGGCGCAGCGCCCGGGTGCCCGCCGCTGTGGGTAGGGCTACGCCGCGCGCGCGCTCGCCAGTTCCCGCGCCGGCGGTGGTGCGGGGGCGGCGGCGGGCAGAGGGCGGCGCACACCGGCAGGTGGAGGAGGTGCAGACGCGCGACGGCCGCCGACGACACCCACCGCCACCCCCGCCTACCCGGGAAAAGAGGGGTGGACGCGAGGGTAGAAGAGGCAACGACGACGGAGCAGAACGCCGAAGGGAGGCCGGGCGCCGAATGGAGCAGGGGGCAACAGCGGCCACAAAGTGCGGAGCGGAGAGCATGAAGTGCTCGCCTCGGCGATATGACGAGTGAGAGCGGCGGCGCAAAGTGCTCGCGCTCCCATGCGATGGCGCGGCCCACGCGAACCCGCCTGGGCCGCCGCAGCCTCGCCTTGGCAAACAAGCGCCGAAGCCGCCAGGGCAAAGATCGTGGCAAACACCGCCGTCCGTAGGGGCGGAACATCTCGAGGGGGCATCCCCATGCCTCGCCGGAACGGGAGGAGCGGCCGCAGGTGCCGGGACGCGCCGGGTGTTGAGTTGGGCAGAGGTTGGGCCGCCGCCAGCCGCAGGCCCACGCAGGGGCAGAGGCGTCGGCCACCGCGCCCGCCCGCGGGCCGCGTAGGGGAGAGGGACCCGCTGCGGCGCCGCCGCCCGCTGGCGGGAAGAAGAGGGGCCGCCCGCGCCTAGGCGCGCGCTGCCGCGCCGAGGCCGCGCCTCAAGCGCCGGAAGCGCCCACGCCGCGTGAAGAAAGTCGGGCCGCGGGCGCGTCGCCCGTGGCCGCAGAAGCGCCGCGCCCACGCCCAAACTCGCGATGGCCGGGGCCGTAGGGAGAGGAGGGAAGGAAGAGGAGGGCGGCGCGCCGGAGGAGGGCGGCGCCGGCGGCCGGCCGGCCATGGAAGCGGCGACGGCGGCCGGGAAGGAGAGAGGATCGAACTCTAGTCCGATACCATGTAGAAGGGAATAAACTCGTCTATTCCTCCAAACCCTGAAGGGTGGGCAATATAAGAAATGCATACGAGCCTCTATTGGGCCTTCACTCATATACACTAACAATATGTATCTAGAAATACCAAAACATCTTCTAATTTGGAATGGAAGGAGTACTTCCTTGACAATGCGCTTTAAAAAAGTTAGTACAAGTTATTGGCTCACCTTTTGATACCCTACCTGAATATTGTTTGCTTCATTCACCTTCCATAGCCCTCATTTCTTTCACTTCCAAGGCAGCACGAGATTGGCTTCAAAAAATTTTTTCTCGGACACACGGGAGAACTACACATCATTTATATTAACAAAAAAAAAAAAAAAGTCTGGCATGACTCATACAACCACCTATAGGCTATAGGGGCAAAGGAGTTACAAAAAGGACTAGCCAACAAAACCTTAAACACAACCAATGGCCATGAGTGAACAATCACGGACATATGCTACAGAGCCCCTTTGGTTCCTGCCATACACCATATCTGATACCGCACAAGATGACTTAAAATTGAAGTGGTTTACTTCATGGGATGTTTTTTCTCAAACACGCGGAGAGCTATTTTTTTTGAGTAAATTCCAATCAACCAAAGACATCCTGATGTTTTTTTTTCGAACACGCAGGAGAGCTGTGTATCTTTATATTAAGAAGAAAAAGGGACAAGAGCCCTTACAAAACACACCCACAGTTCTAAGCTCTTAGCACCCACAGTTCGCACTCCCAGAAGCAAGTACCAAAAAAGAAAACTTTTAAATATAATGATACGCAGATCTCCTGTGCTTTCATGAAAAAAAAAAGAAGCAACTACAAAAAAATAATATACTACTTCAATCTCATCTAAACAGTGTGTTCATAACCTATAAAGATTTATCACGCTGAATGTTAGTTGCCCATTAGAAAGCATATCGCTGACCAGAATGGAGGTACAGAACAAAATGCGAGTATGATTCAATCATGTTTCTACTTGATGACTTAATTGAGCCATAATACATATTACAATGAGAACTGAAGTGGGGTCAATCATCAGCTAACCGTGAAATTTCCAGCAGTAAGAACAGTCCACGCTACATGAGTAACTTCATCGGAAAAGATGAAGGATAATATCTTAGGCTTCTTAGCTTCTCTTCAAATATCCAGGCGCCGAAGCAACTACAACAGCCAGCATTCCACTACTGATCATAGCAGGTAGAGGCAATCTATGTGCAACAAGAGCTAGCTCAAAAGTTGCAAGGGTGAGAAATTCCAATCAACCAAAGACATCCTGATGATCTTGTGCATTAGAGTACTATATGTACTTTGGCAATGCATCAGAAAATATCATGAACTGGAGAGCATAGAAACTGTTCCTAATATTGAGCAAACACAGAATCTCATGAAGCTGCAATGAAGTTTTGTTTCTGCAGTGAGATCCAATGGCATCCATACACCATCTTTAAAGAAAAAACTTAAACTCTGTCCTGACAGAGGATGACAATCAGTATTTGCAGTTTCAACATCTCCATTACTTTCCATGTGGCATACACACTCTCTCATAAGATGGATATCACTCTGACAAGCACAATGATCTAAGTGGGTTTTTTTATGATCTTCACAGCTGGCCTCATCATGTGAGCTGTAAACTTTTCTAACAGACCCTAATAGATTCAAGCACCATGATGACAGAATGTCATGCATATCATCAGCTGTTAAGCAATGCAGATTAGGCCTTAGAGTATTTGAGAGAATATCATGAACCATCTTATAAACAGATTGGAAGCATGCAGAACAACATTTGTAGAGACATGAAGATTTTGGAACTGAAAGACTCTTCATGTCGTCTTGCAGTTTACCATCAATCAAATGACTCGATTCAACATCATTCACAAGACCATTCCTCTTCAACTCATTATCATCAATATGAGCTTCAGAAGAAACATAGTTCCTTGGTAATCCTGTATTGTCAATACTTGCAGAGGATCCAACGGAATCTCCTGCCCTTTGCAGATCATTCAAACCTTCCACGGATTCTGTCTGGTTTTCAGATCTTTGAGTATCTGGTCTGCAGTTATCCTCATCATAGGTTAAGCTCACTTTCCCATCGTTGTTTGCTCCAATGGGTTCTCCATTTGTTATTGTATCTGCATGTGTATTGCCCCTATGCACCTCAGGTAAAGCTGAATGGACATGATCGTGTTCCACTGCGTTCTTTCTGTTGCTGGAAACAGATTTCACATGATTATCATCAAGGTCACAGTCCATCGTATGAATTCCAAGTTCGTCTGCAGTATGCTCAACTGGATTGTCTTGCATCTCAGTAGGACCAGGAACAACTTCATGGTCCTGAGTATATTGGGCTGGAATGTCTTGAACCTCAGCAGGGATGCCAGCAGGAGGAACTTGTACATTGGTTTCTGCAGCATACTTGGTCCATTGACACTCTTTGGTGCTTGAACTCTTCATGTGGGATGTTCCTGTCCTGGTATCAACATGTGTTCTGTAGATTGGAATACATAAATAAATAAAAATGTAGGCCAAAACCATCTACATCAGCACCATGAAGGCACCAATAATTTTTTGATGATTGTAAGCAGTAAGAAAGGAGTGACAGAATCAACAGAAAAAAAAATAATAAAGCTCTTGCTTACCTTTGGAAGGTGTATGCCCAGCTGTTCACAATATCATCCAGATAAGCTACTTGAGATAAGATTTGAAAATACCGAAATCGATTTCTCTTTTTCCAAAATTTTAGTTTGAATCTGTCCAACTAACAGTTCCAATACCTTTCTCACGTCAGCACAAACTTCAATAACAGACCCATAGACACCTCTATAAGCCAATAAGCCAACAGCAACCAACCCTCTCACAGAGACAGTCTTTTCCTTTCCCTTTACAACATTGTCCCTCCATTTAGTGATTTACCAGGCAAGGTGCTGCTATGCAATAAACAGGAATTAAATGGCCAGCCTTTCCATGGACCATTTATATCAGTGCAGGGGCCTTCCTGTAGCTTCGACGTAACCCAACAAAGTTTTGAGAACTGAGGATGCTGCAGTATCTGAATTCCAAAAGCAGCAATAGCAAATGCCTCACTGCCTTTTACAATTTTACTAGAAGGATTTCTTTGAACTGTGCCTTCAAAAACATTCTGAGCATTTTCTACTTTATCTTCCACATTGGATGGTGGAGGCTCTTGCTGAGCTCTGCCTGCAGCCTGCTGAGTTGGATTCTCCTTAGAAGCAATTCCATCCAAAGGTCGCTCATTCTCACTGGACTTAAATTCACCTTCTGCACTAATATTCATGGAAGCAACCACTTCTTTTTGTTCATGATTATCATTCTTATGAGATTCGTCATGCAAAAATTGAACATGCTGTTGAATCAAGTCATGAGATAATTGCAAAGCGCATGAATCAACCATCTCATCCCAATTAGAGCGGTTGTCAATGTTCACGGAAAATCTTGGTATTGTGTGTTCAAGAAACAAAGCACTGATCCACAACATGTGTGCTGAAGAAACCTCTTACAACACTAGGAAGATCTTGAAACCTCATGTCACTAGTGGACTATAAAACAAAATGTTAGCTTGTCATCTGATTTTATCAACAAAAATGAAAATGTAGGTACCATCAGTGCTTTCATAGAGATGAGAAAACAGAATTTGTTCGAAAGTAAAATATGCACTATATGGGCCTGTTTGGCAGAGCTCAGGGAGCAACTCTGAGGCTGCCAAATGATAGTTTACAACTTTACATACAAGTCATTATAGGCTGATCCTGAAATGAACTAACAGGGCTGGGAGCCCAAGAAAATTAGGTTCTCCTGATTCACTTCCTGCATACAATCACTTCCACCATAGAGTTATTTTCCTAGAGATATCACTAACCATCTATCTATAAAATCACTTCCCACATAGAATCAGAAGCCCTAAGTATTCGCGAGGAATGAGTCATGACCTCTTAGAAAATAGGTACCAGAATTTTCCAAAACAAGATGATGAAACCTTGGCATGGATCATTACCTCTTAGATGGAAAAACAGGTGCCAAGATAATTATCATATACCTTAAATAAAAAAGAACAAATTACAAACTACTATCTCCATCCAGAAAAGAATGCAATCCAGCATAGCACCTAGTAAAACTATTTTGAGTTTGACCGAGTTTATAAAAAGTATAAATATTTATGGTACCAAATAAGTGTCATTAGATTCGTCATGTAACATATTTTCATAATATAACTATTTGGTGTCATAAATATTGATGCTCTTTTTTCTATAAACTTGGTCAAATTATAGATACTTTGACCAAGAAAAGAACAGATATGGATCTTTATTGGGGTGGAGGACTTAGGTGATTATATTGTAAAAAAAAATGCAGTGGCAATGTTCAGCCAATGCTAATCACAATCTCGACATGTTAATAGCCTAAAGTCTAAGTATTTTTCCCATCAGCTCACGATGAATTGTTCTTTTTTGACATTTACAGGGAAAAGAGACAGTACATTACACAAAAACAGCGAAGAAGCATGTGGTATGAAGTGTTTATCAGGCTTACCAGAACACTTATTGATACAGAAGCTAACAATGAATCCATCTGCTCAATCAATGCATTCCAAACTTCTGAACATTTTTTGTGATTAATGGTGGAGGATGCTAAATGACTTGCCCCCGTGTTGAGCATATTATCTTCTATTTGATTATGGGCCTTATCAACTGCCCACAGATCAATTCTAGGCATGTAGATGATGCACCTTCCAAGGTTTAGGCATTTCACTGATCAAGAGAAAGGGGGAAAACAAAAGACGATATATCAATAAACACATAAGAAATTAAGAATTTTAGCATAACAGTAATATAGAGCCAATAAATTATTTCAAATCAATAAAAAAGGAATGGCAGACAACATCAATTAATTTCATAAAAGGATGTGCAGTTCAATGTGTTGGCATAAATTTAAATCAGCATGTCACAATTATATCAATTGCACTTGCTTGTAAGCTGACAGTGTGGCTGAAATAGGACAATGGTTAAGCTAAACTAAGTCTGTAAATTTACATCAAGCCAGATGTAGGTTGGTCTTCCATAAAGAATCATAATTTATGTGCTGCGTTAATTTTCAGAGCATGTGTGTGTCATAGATAGTTTCCATGCTTCAAAAAGGAATAAGAAAAAAATCACTTTCCTTGTTTGGACAATAAAAAGTCCTCAGGTCAATTTGTTGCTGTGTTGTATGATTTTAAACTAATGTATCACCACTATATCAACAGCCATACAATGCTGCTGTTTCTCATGCGGTGTGGTCAACATATACATCTCTTCAACTTCAACTAAAGTGAACCTGTCAGTGTTGGGAAATATGTTGCAGAATACCAGAACCACTACTATGGTGCAGGAGCCACATGAGCCTAGATATAGCAAATTAGCAATATATGTCATAATTCAACTTAACCCATAAAAACATCATAACTTGTGTGGGGAATCAATTTTCAAAGCATATGTAAGATTTCTTTAAAATTTATAAATGAGATACACAGTAACTAAACCCAAACACATTTGGAAAAGGTGAATGCAAGTAATTTCCAGTCTGCAAGAGACTCTCGAACAAAAAAAGGAAGTTCAAGTAACCAAAATAAATAAAAAAATAGTATACATGCATCTCCAACTTCATCTAATTGTAGATCCTTAGGTAATCAGCTTTAGAACAAAATGTATCTCCAACTTCATCTAAACTAAAGCTTGAATTGAGTTATACTTGGTTCCTGCATGAAGATTCTTTTAGTAGGTATTCACTTTCACATTTGTAGTTATCAGTCAGAATATATATTCACATGCATAGACAGCATAAAGTAAATAAAAAAAATGTTAAGGTGCAAATATTATCACCAGCTTTACATGAAAAATATAAATGAAGAGTCCATTTTTGTTTTGTAGTGAATATTTCCAAAGTAAATGACTAAGGAAAACATAATAACTTACAAAGAATTTGTGTCAGCCCGCTAAGGATATCACCATTTCCTTCCTGCACCATAGTTGCAAGGTCAAGCTTGTGTATTACAATCTGGCCCAGAAAACCATGAAGAACACAACGAATTAGGTGTTGCTGGCCTGATCTAGGAGCTCCAGTAACTAAAAACTCGAAAGCCTGATAACTTATGTGGTAGCCCTCCTTTCATATGCAAACCAGTGGGGTTTAATCTGCTGCCACCAAAATTTTCCTGTGTTTCAACATCACTTTCGGCAACATTGAACCATGATTTCCTAGTTGTGCAGCTACAAGACCACAGCTTGACAAGATTGTTCCAATTCTATCTGCTATATCTTTTGCTGGATCAAAGAATTAAGATAAGTCGGCCAAAAAGTGCGGGGTACAGTATTCTTTTCCATGGATGAGAACACTACTTCCTTTATAGAGCCAGATGCCTTAAGAAGGGACGAAGGTAACCATACACGCTCATCCAAATACATAGAAATAAGAAGGTGTACCAATGGTTTAAGAAGGTTTGGTACAAAACAGGAATCTAGAGGTGAGGAAACTAGATCGTTTGCAGCAATCCCTGCTTCCCTTTGTGAACAAGGTGGAGGAGCAGCTGCAAGAGCAGCTAACCAATCTCTTTCCTCAACAAGAACTGTTGGTAGAGGAACTCGCCCATGAGGAACTCCTTTTTCAGCAGATTGTAAAATTTGATGTAATGGGCAGGTCCTTTTCAAAGCATTTATTACTGCTTGTGTGCAAATTGCCTGCAGATCAGCACCAGCATATCCAACAGTTTGGCTAGCAACAAATGACAGGAATGCACCTGAAATAGGACTTGGCCAATTTTTTGTATGCAGTGACAGAATAGCCGATCTATCCTCAAAGGTTGGTAGTGGAAAGTATATCTCACGATCAAACCTTCCTGGTCTCCTAAGGGCAGGATCAATAGCATCAGGGCGATTCGTAGCCCCAATCACTATGACAGAGCCTCGTGATTTCAAACCATCAAGCAATGAGAGCAAAGTTGCCACAACTGAATTATGTGTTTGGTCTTGTTGTCTGGATCTACAAGGTGCTAAACCATCTATCTCATCAAAAAATATGATAGAAGGCTGACATCGCTCAGCTACCTGGAAAAGAAGTCTTAACTGTCTCTTGGAAAAGAAGTCTTAACTGTCTCTCGGCATCACCAACATACTTACCCAAACAATCAGCGCCTTTTTCGAGCAAAATAAGCAATCCTTCTGTTGCCTTGAGAACATGCCCCTATGAGTGCCCTTACAACAAGTGTTTTACCGGTACCAGGGTGGCCATGAAGCAGAACACCTCTCGGAGGAGTAAGACCTAAAGAACTAAAGAACTCAGGGTAGAGAAGAGGTAGCATCACCACCTCCTTCATGCTCTGAATAACATCACTTAGCCCAGCAACAGATTCCCAACCGCGATATGACTTTTCATTTTCAGAGGAGCCACCTATATAAACAGGTGCAATTCGCAAAAGATCTCTGTTTAGCCTCTTGCCCTCACGTTTCAAGAACTCTTCATCTTCCCCACAGTTCTCTAACCATTTCTCCTCAGCCTCTCTGTCTTTTCTCCATGCATCGTGCGACACTTTTTCTGATATCTGCCTTCATCTTTTTGATCTTCATTTTCCTGAGTAGCTCAACATACTTATCGCCTTGGGGTTGGAAAGATGGCGATGATCATTGCAAGCTATAAGAAACTTCCGATGATCAAATATGCAGGCTTCTGTTCGACTACAAGGCTACACATGGAAAAATGCTAAATATTAGGGCAATAATAGCATGCTAAACAGCTAAAGTACTCCATTCAACAATACAAGGCACGTTCTTTTTACTCAGTTTTCAATGATACACCTTGCCCACTGTTTCACTTTTTTTTCTCTCAAATACGTATGAGAGCTGCGTACCATTTCATTGTAGAAGAAAAATACAAACTAGTTCAAACATATATTCCTTATTACAAGTGGCACACCACAAACAGATAACAAACAACAAAGAGACACTACTGGACTAATCCATGAACAGCAGCTTGGAGCTCCAGCTGAACACCACAGCGCAGCCTTATCTGCTACCGACCTTACAACCAATTAACACTGCTTGATTGACCATTGAACACACAATACGGTTTTCTTACAAAAACTGTATCACTTCATAGCCACAAACCTAAGATAGTCTGAAAGCATACTTGAAATAGAATCGAATTCTATAATTACACAAAAAGCATACTAATATAAAAGTTACTTCCTCTGTTCCAAATTATAAGTCGCTTTGACATTTTTTGTACATAGATTTTGCTATGTACCTAGACATACATTATATGTAGTGTACCAAAAAAGTCAAAGCGACTTATAATTTGGAATGGAGGGGGTATTAATTATTGTTTGAAATTCATAACCTTCAACTTTTCCAAAACAAATATGCCTTGTATTTTTTAAGAGAGGGAGTATGTTTAAGAACCATTCAATTACCAAATGGTAGGTTTTCGGGCAACGGTCAACACGACACCCGATAGTTGCACCAGGTCTGCCACATCGACTGCACTTCAGAAGCCTTCCACGGCAAAGCGCAGCTCTTACATTTCTTAAACAGCCCAAACCAGCAAAGTAAACCTGAAATTTGGAGATAAGAATGGATTCTCAAACAACAGTACCCTGCATCGGTATCACTAGCATGCAGTACAGTAAAGGTTTTAAATTATTACATTTGCAAGTCGCAACACATTCTGTTTGAATTCAGCAGCAGTAATACAGAGCAAGCAATGTTGATCCATAAGACCATCACAAAATAGTGCAGCTTACTTTTTGAGAAATTTAAACAATGACAACGGAGTGTTGACAAGAGCATTGCTGCCTGTGTACAACAGTAGCAAACTACAACGATAAGATGTATCGAAGCAACTTGCACAAATATCCAAATGAAACATAAGAGTTCTGAGTATATACTACAGGCACAGACCTCGGGACTCCAAACAGCACAGTTCTGATGAACCCAGACACGTGCAATGCCAAAGCGATCATGAATTGGACCCAGCAACCTTCCCAACCATCCAGGATCATCACCAAATCCATCCCACATATCATAGTTGGGCTCCTCTGAAGGTAAAGCCCCCTCATAGGCTTCATTTTCACTGTCAACAGAATCATGCAATGCAATCTTAGGTGGTCTCCCATCAGTCCCTCCACCACAGAGCCCACACCTCCTCCCTTCTTTAACCACCTTAACTCCCTGGTTTTCAGCTAAAACCGAGGAATTCCGTGAGCTCTCTTTTGGACCATCCTCAGACAATACCACATCTGGGAGATGAACAGACCGTCCATCCTGTTTGACTTCCTCATGCTCAGCAGGAGTAGATGGGTGCAGTTCCATTTGCTGCTCAGCTGGAAGGTTGCTCTCTTCTGCGGTATGTTCACTATTCTCAGTTCTGCCAGAATTGCTTGCCCTAACCTCCTCATTGCTCTCACCACATGGTAGTTCATCACTAACGTTTCCTCTCGATAAAGGCAATTCAAGCCCTCCTGTTTCCTCCTGCTGAAAACCTTCCTCCACCACCATTTCCTCTCCCATGCCTTCTTCTAGATCATTTCTAGTGCCTACTGTTGGTCCCTCCTCACCTTGCTCTTGCTCTGCCACCACCTCTTCCTCCCCAACCTTCTCTCCTTTTCCTCCCTCTTCCTTTTCTAAAGCATTGTCACCCTCCACTGCATCATGCGTGTCTAAGTTCAAATCGATTGTTAGATTGATCTCTATCTGTTATTTCCCTCCCTCGCAACTGCAAACAACCACTTTGCTTGCTCATCTCATCGTCCTCAGCCCTCTCGCGAACGTCCACCCACCACCGTCCTGGCCTCTTCTTCTTCCTCCTCCTCCTCATCCTCATCCTCCTCCACCTCCTCTTCCTCCTTCTCCTCCTCTTCCTCCCCTTGCCCCTCCCCCTCCTCCCCGTACTCTTCATCTTCTAACCATGCCCGCACCCCCAATTTGGCCTTCCTCTTCACCCTATCCCTCAGCCGCGAACGCCACACCACGCTCCCCTCATCGTCCTCCTCTTCCTCCATCCCTCGGGCACCCGCCTCGTGCCGCGCCATGCCCCGGCTCCCCTCCGCGAGCTCCCACTCGAGCCCACCCGGCCGCCGCGGCGAGACCTCGTGCGGCGTGGGGAAGGGAGCGGCGATGTGTCGAGGACGAGCGGCGCCCGGCGCACCCGCTTGCTGCGGCGGATGGACTCCTCGTCGGAGTCGGAGTCGTCGGAGTCGCCGACGCCGACGCTGCCCAGGGCGCCGGAGGAGGTGGCGGCGGCGCGATGTCGCGGATCGCGTCGAGGCGCTTCTGCTTCTTCCGGCCGCGGGAGGAGGCGCCGCCGCGCCGCCGCTTGGGCTTGACGGAGGCATCACCGCAGCTCGCGCCGAGACGACGGCGACGAGTCGACGGAGGGTTTAGGGTCTGGCTCAGCCTTCAGGCTCGACTCACCTTTGGAAGGATGCTGCCGGAGAGGAGGGTTTGGGTTAGGACCGAACGGACCTGGGTCCTGGGGTGGTACCGTGGTACGGAGTAAGCACGGAGGAGGGGAGCAAATGACATCTCGAGATTACAGAAGCCCATGCCACCTCAGCAGCTCTATACCATGACTTTCAGTGACAAAGGCCCCACTATTTAAACTAATTAAAAATATTTTAACTCACAAAAAAAAAAAACTAAATTAAATTTGGATTACACCATTTGTCGGGGACTAAATCAGATCCCCAACTCAGAAACTGATCCGGTGATCAAGCATAACAAAGTGTCGACGCGGCCCATGATCAAGTTGGGCCACGCAAAGGGATTGCCCGGAGCCCAACTCCGCCCCAAGCAAGCTCTAAACTCCGCCCTTGCCATGAGCTCCGAGCTTAGGGCGAAGTTTCTCCGCCTCCGGGCTCGTGGTGAATGTCCGCCTCGACGCGAGCTCCGAGCTCGCACCCTGACCTCCCTCCTCCCCTCCCCTCCTCCCCGAACGAGCTTAGGCTACTAACACAAAGTCGGGGGCTCCGAGCCTGTTCGACCCCCGCCCGGCCGCCCCGAGAACGACGATAAGGCCCCCTGGCAAATGTTGGCCTTCCGCCTCAAAGCCCAAGGCCCTGAGGGGCCAAGCGACCTCCTCCGACTCGTATGAGCTCGAGCTCAAAAAGTGGGGAGCCTCTAGCCGCCACGAGCCAATCGCCACGGCTACACGATATCCGCTGGAGATCGGATATCGCCTACGATCTCCCAGCCGTGAGGTACTGAGTGCCATAGCCGTGGCTACGGATCCCGTAGCCATGGCACGCCGTCACAACCCACGACAGAATGTACCAACAGAAACGCATACAACAAAGAGTTGAGCTCGAGCTCAAACACCGCTGAAAAGGAGACGTGCCCCTCGAGCTCTCCTTCGCTCCACACATTTCGCCACGCCGCCCGATTCGCCGCCGCACCGACAACGGCGCAGCTGTCGCGGCAAGAACAGGAGGTATGCCTCGCATACCGACGGACGATCCCCGGGCCGTAACACTCGATCGAGTGTAAACAGCACGCCGGCCACCACACGACACCTCGCGAGCCCCGAGCCCGCCCGCACGGGCCACCGGACATCGAGATCCCCACACCGACCTCCCTACACCGAGCCAGATAGGAGCGCATCACGCAGTCGCCAGGGGGAGCTGCACGCGCCGCCGACACAACCGCGCGGCACCGTTATCCGTATATTTACATTTTACCCCCTTATCTTAGATCTCCTCCCTTGGCACCTCTGTACATGCCCCTTGGACTATAAAATGGGCACCTTGGCCATTACAGGGGATCATCTCTATCTTCATCGGAGCTCTTTCCCTCTCTCGCCAAGCTTGTAGCCACCCCTCTACAAGTGTTAGAGCTCGGATAGTGACTCAGACCGGACTAGGGAGCCCGATTGTCCCGGACCAGTATACATCGCTTGTCATTGTCCCTTGAGTTAGGCCATCGTTGCACACATTAGTCAGTCGAATACTGTGACCGTGGTATTAGACCACGACACCATTGAATTCCTTTTAATAAATCTTTCAAAATAAGATCTCATATGGATATATTTCGATAATAAACAAGTTGATTAAATTCAAAAGGCGTAGTCAAGTTAGGTGCTGATGAGAGTATAGTGCCCAGCTTGAATTGTGTTCAATTGTGGGTACTAAATATCCAGGCTGATTCTTTTTTTTTCAGCCACCTTCTTATCCTCAGAATGGTGAGACAACCGAAAGGTCCTAAAAGGCTAGAGGGGGTGAATAGCCTAATAAAATTTCTACAAAAACACTAGAGCAACTTGTTAGTAAATAACAAAGCGTAAATGTGTTTGCTCTAGTTTCTACTTGTTTAAGAAGCCTCCTATTGACAATTCTAGTTGCTATAGTCTCTAATTCACACTCAAAGGCTATGTCACTACTTTACCACTAGGTGAACAAGCTAATTACTCTAGCAACTAAGCAAGTCTACTCAAACTACACTAGCACAAGATATATGAAAGTAATGCAAGTATGTAGAAATGATATACCACAATGTCGAGGCTAGTCAATCCAATCACCAAGGATGAATCAATGTGATAACCAAATTGAAGCCAATCACCAAGAGACAAGTGGAGACACAAGATTTAACCCGAAGTTCACTTGAGCACCCTCAAGCTAATCTCCGTTGTGCCGACCTTCTCACGTGGTGGGTCGAGGTGGAGCTCACTCCAAGCCAATTGCCTTTAGGCTTCTCGCACCCAAAGCAAATGAGAGGTACCCAAGACACGAGCAATAGATTACTCACACTTTGTCTTCCGACGAGGAGTGTGTGATCCTCTCACAAATCACCGTAGGTGGCCAAGAACATTCACCTTCTCTTGCCAACGCCTCCACCAATCACCAAGCCGGCTTAGAGTGGGTGCTCTCCAAGAGCAACAAGAAAACCACCGGCTCACAACAATCCACAAGTGCCACTAGATGCAAAGATCAAAGCAAGTGCACTTGAATCACCTCAACTCACTAGAATGGATGCTCTCAAGCAAAGGAGTGAGGGAGGAGGATGAGTGCTCAGCTCTAGAGGTGTTAGGATTGATTCAAAATGACCAAGAGACCTCCCATGGCCGGCCAAGGGGGTATAAATACCCCACACCACGAAATGTGGCCGTTGGGGTGCAATCCACGCACAAATCGGCCCGACCGGACAAGACCGACCGGACTCACCGGCCCCGTCCAGTCCGGTGGGTCCGGCCACAACCGACAAACCCCACCGACCGCCAAACCGAGCCCCTCGCGAGTGCGTCCCCGGCCGCGCATCCGGCCCAAATCCGTCCGGCCGCGATCGGATGCTTCCGGCCGGATAGCGTCCGGCCACCCGCCGAGCACCGAGCCGAAAACATGCTTATCGGATTCTCGACCGACCCAAGACCGGTAAGGCGTCCGGCCGAATCTCCAGCCTTCCAAAATGAGTCCCGGCCACCGCCCGAGCCGCGAAATCCCGTCGCTTCGCCGCCGCTCCTTCTCGCCTTTGCTCCAAACCTACTTCCGTCACTTGATTCTTGTTGCCAACACGTCGAAGAACACCCCGACACCATGTGTTAGCATTTTGAAAAACATTTTCCATCAAGTACGGAGTTAGCTCTCTAGGTTAGAATGCATGCAAATGATTTTGAACCTAGAGGCACATGAGGACCGATATGTATGAAAGTTTTCCCCTTTTATAGTACGGCTTATCGATCCTATAATCACTCACACCCTCTATGGTGTCTTGAGTGTAAAATCAAAATGGCCCTATGGATATACCTTTGCCTTGAGCCCATTTTGATCCTCGATCCACTCCAAGTCATGCACTTGATCATCATTTGAATCATCTCGATCCATCCACCATGACCATCATGCATCAACCTTGGCTTGACCAATCTCCAACTAAAACAAACACTTAGCATAGAGAGATTAGTCCTAAGGATGTCACTAATTAGCCAAAACCAATCTAGAGATCTTCAACAACAGACGCTGAAAAGATTAAGGACAACTCCTAAGTTCAGGAGAAACGTTTGAGCTAGATTTGAACACTCTGGGAAAGCCCCTCGGGCCAATCACAAGGCAACATAACTGGGAAATGTTCCTTGGCCATCCCATGAAGCAGAGCGAAGACCTCTATCTTTTTTTGGTCTGATTGAGAGGTTTTTTTTTCCGAAATCGTGCAACCTCGGCACGTATTATATTAAGAGAAGTGGGAGTTCTTACACGAACTCACGTCTGCCAAAACAATTGGCTTGTGTGAGTTTAGCACACTTACAAACGGCGCCAGATTCAACGGCGGAGCGGTAGAGTTGTGACTTTAAAGGAAACTAAATTTGCGACTGCAGAAAGGGATGAGTTGTCGCCGCCGTCGAGTGCGAGGTGGGAGTACCCGGCCGCCACCCACTCTCCCCGCCTCCTCCGTGTTGACGAGTTGTGCCTGGGGTTCTTGAGGTGTTGTCGAACGTCCTCCGATTCCTCTCCTTTCAAATTTTTCAAGAAACCAACAACACAAGGGAGCCGAAGCCTTTCCTCGGCACGTCTGCTTGTGTTCAATGTCATAATTTTTTATATCTATATACGTAACACTTAACTTATTTGTGTTGACTTGCAGCTACTTGTGCGTTGGTAGCATGCACTGTTGCCGTTGAGGCAAGGCATCGGTTGAACCACGCACCCCATATCCGCGCTTTAACTACACCAGGCGTTGGCGCCCTACCCGTGGCTACCGAGGAGTGCGGTCGGGGACGAGATCCGGAGGGGTGGGGTGGGTTGCGTATGACCTCCGCCGACCCGCCTTCTCCACCGGCTCGCTCATGTCCACCCCCACCATGGCGTCCTCTTCTGAACCGTAGTAGTAGGTTGCCATAGTGATGAGAACATCACCCCTTCAGATACGACCATTGTTTATAAGGTGAGGTCGTGTCCACATTTGCATAGTGATTTTTGGTACAACTCACTTGGTTGTACATGTCATTATTTGATTATAGGTATAAATGCGTCACAAAGTGCGAGCTCATCAAAATTCAACTATCAGTTCGTCGGCAACCCAACAATGCTTCATTGGGAAGGTCATAACTCATCCATCCAGAGTGCGATTGAGGTCAATGAGCACTTGATTGATAAGCTTTCAAACAGATCTGGTCCCACCTCAATATCACGTCGGCAAGGCCTTCAAATTATCAAGACATTCTACTGCTACTTCTGCTTGGAGCTACAACGTCATCATGGGCTTGTTATCCTTTATTGGGACCCTAGCCCAATTGGAAGGACGCCCCCCAAGGACATGGAGAAAATCTTAGGGAATCTCTTGGACATCCTCCACCTTGGCCACCACCTTAGAGGTCGCAAGGGCGCCCAAGCTGCCGAGGCCCACTCCACGCCGAGTTCGAGTCCATCTCGAGCCGCTGGGACCGGGCGATTGTAAAATGGATGGCCAGGTTTGAGGCCCAAATTACATCAAAATCAACGAGAATCGCCAAACAAGTTGAGGTCGACCGTCAGTATGCTATGCGTTGTCGCCTTTTGGGCCGTTTGGGCCTTGTAACGTGTTAGGGCTACATAGGGACGTGTGTTGGGGTCGTTGGACGCCCCTTAGCTCATATATTCAGCAGCCACCACCTCCATTAGGGTTTGGGTTTTGCTTAAGGTTATTCTGTCCATTCGTCGTTCATCGGTTTGTGAAACCCCACGTTGAGATCTTAATCATATATCCGCAATTGTCACTTTACTGAGTTGTGTATTATCTTGTTCTTGCTTGTGTTCTTCGATTTGTAGCAGGGATTAGCCTTCTTGGCGAGGTCAACCGGCTTGTGACACGGTTGATAACCAGAGGACGTGGTGCTAAGGTTGCAGGGTTCGGGTCTTTGTGATATGAAGTCGGATTGGTGTGTCACTTCCGAACAAATCGATAGTTATCTTGAACCCGACGGAAGATTGGGAAACACATACTCATTACGCAGCCTTGGCCAACTCGACTTGCCGATGCCGGGGCCGGCGAATACCAAGCTCGCAATGGGTCGGTGCGGGTCGCTGAATATACATACTCTTTATTTATTTTTCTGAATTGCACGGTACACAGCAGACGTCCACAATACGCACACACACTCAACACTATGAACACACATACGCAAATCCTACCCCTATGAGCACCCCCGAAGGAGTGAGTCACAATACGCACGCACACTCACCTCTATAAACACACTTACGCAAATCCTACCCATATGAGCACCTTCAAATGACTGAGCACCGAAAGATCTGGAGATTCGCGAAGTCACCACTGACGACTCGTTGTCGATAGTAATTACCACTTGACACATACTCTTTAATGCCTTAAGTATATATATAGTACATTGTTAAATAAAATGGATATAATCAACATTGCCGATCTACAATTGCCAAGAGACGAAACGACATGCCGACGATCCCTCCTGACGCATTGAATTAACGATCCGACAAGTTGCAACTTGCAAAGGTTAAAATCTAGTCTTGTTCTACTCCGATCAATCATTACATTAGATATCCAAGAATCAATAGTTCTAGTTTGTGAAAGTCCTCTTCCAATTTGACCAATTATTGCAGATTGCTTGGTCACATTTATCGAGCGTGACTTTTCTCGTAAGAAATGAAGATATCATTAAACGCTTTCATGCCATGGTGGAACGACGTGTGAAGCTTTAGCTGGAAACTTGCATTAGAATTATGGAAAGTTGGAAACATGCAACTAGTTCGAATCGCAACTATTTTATCGATTTATTCATATATCATCATTTATGCCATGTTTATATTGGTGAACTATATTATTTTGGTCCGTTCCCAATGATTGAAATCCTAGATCCTCCACCGTGAACCCGACAAGCTTATTTCGGATGGCACGGCTTTATCGTTGTCATGGCCACGTGTTGGCCGATGATGCGCTAGTGGTGCGGGGGCCTCTTCCTTCCTCGAAAAGATGGTCGCCTCGCCGATGGAGACTTTGTGGAGGGGGACGCCAGTCGTCAGAGCGACATGTTGTGGCGGGTGTCATCTTTGGTGACCACTGGCACGACAAATATCCCTAACTCTCATCGCCGTTGCTCATCCCTTTGCCCTTGTTGTTGCTCGTCATGGTTGTCATCTAGGACTTGAGCTTCAGCCTTCACGATCACGAAACGTGTGTACAAGATAACTTTGTACAAAATAACAAAGGAAATGATGCCATCATGCAATGAATCTGCACTCGCTACCATTTTAAAGTTGTTGATGCGATAGCATCATACTTCTCCTTCATTATTTTCTTCATCTCTGTTTCAAAATCTTCAAGTTCCATAGGTAGCTTCTCGTCCAAGTGGATCATTTCAAATGAGATTTTATAAAGTGCATGTGAAGATTCGGGATGAAAGTTACATTTGTGAGTTTGTTGTACCTGGGCATGCCGTAACCTCGACAAGGGAACCTCGCTTCACAATCATTTCGTCAATCAAGTCAATAGCCTTATCTAGAAGAAAACGATCACCGCAAAGCGTAAAGCAATATTAGTCAAATTATGAAACCTATACAACTAACAAATCTACAGTGTATAGATCAACATGTGAGGAGGATCTAGGACTCAAGAGGGTACAAATCTTGCCCAAATCCCAACACACCCTCACAACACTTCATAAAGTTCAAAGTACACCTAGCAACTAGCAATACATGAGTATATGACGAAAAACAAAGGTAAAGTTTACTTCATATTTAACTAAAAAGATGTGAAGTTTTGGGATCAATTTATGGTTTCATTTCGATGTCAACGGAAACTAGTGTTCAAATTACTCGAACAACATTTATGAACATAGCATACGTAACAATGGCTAACACCATAGATCCACATTCCTTAATCACAAACCCGATGTACTTATGCAAGAGTTCGGTTGTTTTGCACTTAGTGCTTCAAACGCATATTGTACTTTATGATGAGTTTCATATTGCTCTCGAAGCCCTTTTAGAATTTCTTTAGCTTCATCAACCGTTGGCTCTAGAACCTTCACCGTCGAAAACGCCTTTCAAAAAGGGGGGTCTTTCTCAATATGTTTCATGTATTCGCCGGGCTTGTAGTGGCTCCAATACACTAACAACATCGATATCGAAAAGAGATCCTTAGCAAAACAAATGATCAAAAGTACTTCCAACATGTGAAGTCTAACGTGATATACCGACCTAAAGTTCACCTCTTGCTAGTGCAGTTTCAAAATGTTAGCAAAGATCGATAGCACCTTATCGCCGCCCCGCTCCTACCAGGTGTGAACTTCATCAAGGAATAGTATTATGTTGCCACATTTCTTGATTTCTTCCAAAAGATTCTTCAATCTCTCTACAAACTCTCCACGGAATTTTGTTCCAGCCTAGAAGGCGTCCCACATCAATAGATATAACCTGTCATTAACGAGTGTTGAAAACATGAGTTAACCATCGCCATCTTAATAGTAGTGTTCGGGGCAAGTCAAATAAAGCAAAATAAAATTATAATGGATACTGGTCTTGTACCACGGTTTACTGTATTTTTTGACAATTTGTGCGGAGCAACGAATTAGTGTATTAACGTGCGTATTTCTTCAATGAAATTCATCCAAGGACGGTTCAAAATTACATAGTGATCAACCGATCTTACAGTCAAATGCTCATTAGTAATCTATTGTAACGGAAAGATAACGCCTAAATGTCCGATCCGACATAAAAACAAGAAGAAAAACATCATCGCAAAGAATCGATAAATCTAACCGACATAAAAGGTACTTTTTCACATACATTTTGGCATTTAGCTTTCATGTAAAAATTGGTTCATATTTGCAAGATTACAACAAATTTAGCTGTACCATGAAGAAGGTTGGAACAAAAGTGGTTGCCAAAGGCACACTTGGCCACTAGGTCTCATTCCCAAAGATATAGCATAGTTTAACTTGAATACAAGTATGCTCACTAGAGCATATTCTTAAGATGCTAAAGCATAAAGGTAAACAACTTGGTCGCCAAGGTATCTCCCTAATCATCCTTTGGACAACCTTAATACATAGTTAAGATAAACTAAATGCAAGGATAACTTGAAGCTAGGCTTAATCACTTCATTCTCCCCCTAAGCCTTGTTGTTGTTGGTCTTGGTGATCTTCTCAAGGCCAATTATCCTCCTCATCTCCCCAAACTTGGTCTTGCCGAGAGACTTGGTCGATGTCGGCTAGCCGATCAAGCGTGGGGATGAAGTCCGCCTTGATGCTTCCCCCTCAATGCAGTCCCCCGATGAAGTGGTACCTTGGTCCGGATGTGCTCGCTCCTCTCATGGAACAACGGATTCTGGCAAGAGCAAGTGTCGACTTGTTGTCAACTCACCGACAAGCTCAACCTTTCTTCCTAGAAGCTCGCCAGAATCTTGACACCATAGTGCCTAAGTTGTCGCAGTGGGTCATGGCCACGCACTCGACTTCATAGCTTGACAGGGGCCACCACCCCTTGCTTGATCGACAGCCAACTGACCAAGCTGCTGCCGAGGAAGAAGAGGCAGCCGATTGTGCTCTTGCTCGAGTCGATGTCGCCGGCAAGGTCGAATCATAGTAGCCAATGAACCAAGCCGATCTTGGGGCCTTGGCAAATTGTAGACCATACTCTAGTGTACCAGCCTGTTGATAGTTCTTTAGCGTTACCACTAAAGCCTGATACACCTAAGGCTGGCAAACGGTAAACCGCAAGCGAACGGCTGTGAGTGTAGCTTTTCACCAGGAGTATTCCAAGTATCGATTTCCACGAGGAACATAAAGTGAACTAACAGAGAATCAAGGTTCGTCCTATGAAGACACAAGGTGTGTATTTGGTAGTGGAGATGAGAGGTTTTCTATAGCTAAGATATTTGGATAGGCTAGATAGCTAAACGTGGCTTTGTCAACCCTCGGACACGGAGGCAGTAGGTGAGAAATGGTGAATCAAACCACCAGTAAATAAGCTACTATTTTACTGGAGCCTTACCTTTTAAGAACTTGCCTAACATGTGGTGATCTATATAGAGACCGGAAGGGCTGTCACCACCTTACTGGCTATCACGATCCATCCGAGCAGCAAGCAGCATACACTGATAAGAATAACTTAGACACCAGGTCTACGCTACGCTTATTACTCTAACCTTGGCCAAAAGCTAGAGCACTCTACTAGAAGTAAATGAATTACTTAAAGTAAAGCAATATACCAGTGAAGAACGAGTGAATAGCTATTATACTAAACCAGATATGTAAACTATAAAAGAACTCGAATGTATTACTTACTAGAAGTACACCCGCAGAGATACACCTTGGAGGAGATTCCCGACAGATCCGGGACTTCCTCTAGAAGACTTCTCTCTCTCTCTCTCTCTCTCTGCTACTACTACACTAAAGGAGCAGGGCTTCACCTACTACATAGGAGTGGAGCTCTTCCTTGTGGTCATGACTTGGAAGTGAGGGGGTAGGGGGTATTTATAGCCCCAAGGTGGAGTAGGAGCTACCGAAAGTGCATCTAGCCCTTTAGTGGGTTTTGGTGAATTGAATGACAACATAATTAAAAGGTCTAATAAGTTTGCTAAGTGTTGAACAGAAATCGAGTCTATTACATATACTTGTGGATTGTGTAGTAACAAGTATATTCAAGGTTCAACAAGTAAGCAAACTTGATGGTATTCCACATAGTATGGAAGCAAAGCCAAATTGTGTATTGTTGTATTGGAAGATGATGGAAACAATCTAGTTCAAGCAAAAGACAACAATGCAAATGGAATCAATGAAATGGCTATATATTGTGGAATATCATAAGATCATGTGAAAGCAAGCATACTTGGCAAAAGACAAATGAGACAAGAGTTGATGATTTTAGATCGGTCTCTATAATGGCTTGTTTCCCATGAATAGAAGATTGAAATAAGTGTTGGAGTGTCAAGCCAAAATGATAGGATATAAGGAACCGTGAATTGGCTTGACCATATTGATGTTGATCCATGTATGTCTCTATGTGAGTCAAACCGAAGTTTGATTGGTCTCAACATTCACATCTACAAGATAATCAAGCAAGGATCAAAGTGTTGAAGAAATGATTATTCAATGGATGCTTAATGTGATGTGACTTGAATATGCCTTGATAAGGTGAAGATAGCAAGGAAAGGGCTTTGAGGTACTAAGCGAAGGTGAAGGGCAAGCGGTGGCTTGGGATCGAGGTACCATGGCTAAGGTGAAGAAGAGAGTACTTGCATTTAGTCGAGGAACTAATCAAGCTATGAGGAGTCATATTGTGTTAAGGATCAAATCATTAGTGGAAGTGACTTGAAGCCATAAGTTGAACTCGTATTTGTGGAAATGGTTCAAGTCACATGCTCAAGGTATATTTGCTCTAAGAGATAAGAAAAAGATGATAGAGGATGATGTACAAAGTTGATGGAACCTCTCAAGTGCAATGGATGGCAACCAGAACTCATGGAGGTTTAAATTCATTTATATTTTGAATCTTGAGTTTAGGACATGTTGTACTATTAAGAGGGATCCTAGGACCCTTGGCTACATGTGAACTAAATGCTCAAACCTCCAAATTTCGGCCAAAAACATCACTCCAAGCCAAAACAGCCATCCAAAACTCGCTTTTACCTTTTGTCGTTCGGGCAGCGGCAAGGTGCAGCAGCGTAAGTGAGGCAGTGCCGCGCGTTGTGAGGCAAGTTGCGCACTTAATCCGACCGTTGGGGTCCGTCGGTATAAATACCCTCCAAACCCCTCCTCCAACGGTACTCTGTCACTTCTTCCACCTCGCGAAAAAGGCACGGAGAACGCACCTCTTGCTCTCTCTCTCCTCCATTGAAGCACCTTGAGCTCCCCACTCAATCCCTCACTTTCCACCACGGATTCTGAGGGAAAAGGCAAAGAAACCCGCTTGTGGAGGCCGGATCTACTACTTTCCCATCTTGAAAGAGCATTTGGTTCGTGTTTGGCCGGTGTGCTAGGGTTCTTTACTCTTGGAGCTTGCTCCTAGCCGGGCTAGGGCGTCACCCTTGAGCCGCCAACTTGTGTGGTAGCCTTGAGAGGTTTGTAACCTCACTCAAAATCAAGAAAATCACCCCTCATCTCAAGGGTTCACTCCCTTGACTTGAGAACCAGGGAAGGGACAGCTTGTGTGGTAAATCCCAATCCTTTTGTGGATACCTCAACAACGTGGACGTAATCCAAACCTTTGTGGCGACGGTGAACCACCACGGAAAAATCCTTGTCTCACGTGTGCTTTTTACATTCTTGCATATATATTCTTGTGAGCTAGGGTTTGTCCCGATCTACTTTGTTGTGGAGTTCCCGGCACTTTCTATTGGATATATGTGATATATTTGTGTGCGTGAACCCGAAATTCACTCGATCTAAGTTTCATTGCTTAGATTGCAACCGCAGCTTGTGTTTGTCCGCCAGCGAGGCAAGGTGCGCGAAGGCGAGGAGTGCCGCGCAGACGAGGCAAATGCCGCGAGGGGAGGCGAGGCAAAGGCCGCGTTGTTCCTCAAAAACCGCCGAGAGTTTGTTTTTACAGTGATTTTAAGGTACAGCCTATTCACCCCCTCTTGGCCTCCTAGGTGACATCAAGGTCCTTACAAGTGGTATCGAGCCCGGGCTCTCAATTTCGGCTTAACCGCCTTGAGAGAAAGATGTCGACAAGTGAGGAGGTATCTTTAGAATTTTTACTTTTCGATGGCTCAAACTATGCATCTTGGTCCGCTAGTGTGCTTGATATTTTTAGGGCCATGGGTCCTCATATAGAGCGTATTGTTGATGTGAGCATTTCACCTCCTAGTGATGATTTGGACTATCTATCTAGAGAGGAAGTGAAATACTTACATCATTACAATGCTCAAGCTACTAACATTTTATTTAGTGCTTTGAGTGAAGATGTATTAGATGATGTCATATTTGGAGATGATGAACCGCTTGATGATGCTCATCTCATTTGGACAAAGACTCAAAGAAAGATATGGCAAGTCCAAGTGTGATGAGAGCAGCCTCTCATTGGAGGAACCACTTGAGGAGTGCTCAACTTCACCAACACATGATGAGCCTCAAGTGATTCTCCCAAAAGGCATAATTGATCATGCCACATCCACTTCCTCACCAACACATGACTTAATGGATGGTAATGAAATGGTTGGTGAGAACAATATTTTTACATGTGGTACTTCTACTTCCTCTAGTTCATGTGAGACTAACATTTTGAAGGAAGAAGAAGCTTGATCTGGTGGAGGCCAAATGATGAATCCACCTCACCTAGAGGCACAACTCTCTATGTCACATCTCATGTGTGCCTCATGGCAAAAGGTGAGAAGGTAAAATCAAAAGCCAAACCCTCTCCACCTCCTAGTGACATCTCTAGCAGTGATTTAAGTGAAAGCTCTAGTGATAGTGAATCTAGTGATGATGAAGAGTATGCTAGACTCATCAAGAACCTAGATCCTAAAACTAGAGTCTTTCTTTCTCAACTAATGGCGGATTTAGAGAGTACCCAAGCTGAGTTAGCAACTAGAGATGAACAACTTGACAAGCTTGAAAGGTTGTATGTTGCTAATAAGGAAGCTCTTACATTAAAGAGAAGTGAGGTGAACTCCTTACACAAGGCTTTGGTCAAGAGCAAAGAGAACATGTTCTCACAACGAAGGCTAATATTGCACTCAATGACAAGTATTGTGTCTTAGTTGAAAAGCACAAGGAGATTGAGTTGCAATATAGTCATCTTAGGGAGAGCACCTCACAGCCCCTCTAATGTAAAGGACACCTCTACTCCTCCACTAGCCAAGGTTGTGGAAAATGCTTTAATCTTGATTTGAATGTTTATGCCACTAACCTTGTTGATATGAAAGCTATGAGAAAGGAGATTGCTAGGCTCAATGAGATGATCAAAGGTGAGCTTGGACACACAAAGGAAGACAAGAAAATGATGAATGACTCTCAAAGTGTGAAGTTTGAGAGGAAAGAGCAGATTGGTACAGATCAGCCGCAAGATGACCGCGGCAAAGGTCCGCACCTTAAGAGAGGCAGCGCCGCGCCCGCAAAAAAATGGGAAGGCTACCAATTTGTCTCCGATCAAACTAAGCTCACAACAAGTATGTCAAGGCATGATAGCGAAGCTTCCAAGACCATCAAGGTGCAACAACAACCAAAGACTCTCATCACTTGCTTCAAGTGCAAGAAAGAGGGTCACTATGTTAAAGACTGCATCTTGAGGAAAGAAAGGAGGGGCATGAGCAAGATCCAAAAGAAGAAGATGGCTCGTGCTAAGTACTCCAACATGGGACACATTGCCTCTATGTGTTCCAATAAGGTTGATGACCAAGCCACACTTCTCAAAAGCAAGAAGTGCTATGGATGCAATAAGAAAGGACATGAAATTAATTCATGTCCGAACAAGAAAAGTGAAGGCTTGTCATCATCAAGAAAGGGTCTCATCAACAAGGTAGCAAGCAAAATGCAAAAAGAGAAGGCTAACAAGAACAAGAGCCGCCTATGCTACACTTGTAGAGGAAAGGGACATTTAAGTAAGGATTGTCCCATGGGTAACACTTCTAAGCTCAACTTGTCAATTGATTCAAATATGCTTAGGATGCCCGAAAATGACATTTGTGCTAGAGAAGGGATTGGTTCACCACGTGCTAGCACAAAGGCCATTTGGGTACCTAAGTCTCTTGTGACTAACCTTGATGGACCCAAGTTAGCTTGGGTACCACCAAGTTGTGCTTGATGAGTGTTGTAGGTACTTGGAGGTGATATGAAGCTTCGGGGTGCTTGAGCAAGTTGATTGAAAATATTCACTCAAGCTATCAATCATTTCACATTATATATTCTTATATGGTTGACCCGAAGATGAATCAATGGAAATATCTCAAACTTCATATTCACCTCGGTAACTAGTACCTAACCCTTCTTACCTAGCCATTTGACTTGTGTAGTCTCTAGTAGTTCACAAATATATATATGTGTTTGTGGATTATTAGGAGTGGCTAGAGTGCTTCATGTTTAAATGAATTATTTTCCATATGATGCTTTTAATGGCTCTCTAGTAGAGCAAGATCTTATTCATGTTGTAGGTATTGAAGAACCACCTTGTGTTGCTGATTGGTCCTCCTCAATGCAGTCTGTATTGATCTGATCATAACTCCACCTTGGGAAGTGCAAATGACAATCCGTTTGTTGGGTTTGAAAGTTAACTTGATGAGCTTTCATACCATGTGCGGCTTGTACCAAGAAATATTGTAGATTGATACAGTTTTGCACTTGAAGTTGAGCATATGACAGACTCGCAGACATTCTGATCAGTCTGTACTAAAACTGGTGCGTAGCCATAACTGAGTTGCTAAACAGATCAGCACTGGTGGATTTGGAAACTAGACTTGACAAGCTTTCCAACAAGTGCTCATTGACCTTCATAGCCTTTGGGATTCAAAAGTTATGAATGTTTCTTCCACTGCTCCAATTTTCACTAGAGTGGACTGTTTTTCAGTGACGTGGTCCATTTTCAGTGAGGTGACCATACCTTGATAATGGTGGTGAGTTGACACTTAAGGAAGCTTAAATGGTTGAGATGTTCTCACCAAATGAAGTGGAAGATCCTCAAGTTGCTGCTGCACCAAATTTCGCCGACATCTCCGATGCAATAGATCCAGAGACCTCTACTACAACATTGCAGAGCGGTAGTGCCGCGCTTTGAGAGCGGCAAGCAGCCGCTGTCGCGCGCACATCAGCAACTGATTCGACTCCAGTTCATGGACAAAGCCTGCAACTTTCGTATGAGCAAAGTGAAGATGAAGATATCATCTCATTCATTACATTCAAGAAGGGTGGTAACATCTAAATCTCAAGTGCAGGTTATGTTCAGATTTTACTCCTTTGTGTCTTGTTTAGCCACTTAGGTAAATGAAGCACTTGAGGTTTTTCTTTGGTGGTTGTTCATATGAATGAAAAGTATGATTGGAATTGAATTGATCATCTTCATGAAGCAACAAAGATGACTTAAGCTTCCTTCGTGGACTTCAAACCAACAATTACAAGTTGAAGAAAGTTTTTCTTCATTCATGCATACTATGAGTTGGTTTGAAGGATTTGGGGTCTTGGTTTTCATATTGGAAAATACAAGTAAATTTCAAGAAGGCCAAGAATAAAGAATCATGCTCAAGTAAAGTAAAGGCATTGATCACTCACAACTCAAGAACTTCCTACTTTGTGGAATCTTGTTATATGGTAGATCACCAAATTCTCAATTTTATATTATGGGCATCTACATGCTACAATGGTTGTGAGTATCTCTTGGCATGCATAGTTCAATTTGATTATTCTATTGTTGCCATGACCTAGACATAGAGTGAAAATCCCAAGTTCTTAAATGAATAAAGTGCTATGTGAGAAATTCAAATATTTAGAGCACTTATCAAAAGGGAATTTACTCTATGACTAGAGTTGTGAGACTAATCTTTTCCCTAAGTGGTTTATGTAGTCTCACTAAATGAGAATGTGTTTCTCAAATGGAGTGTGCTATCATATGAATGTCATCAATCCAAAACCATGTGATGTATTCTCTCTCTAGTTGATTTGGAGTTGATTTGTCTATGTTAGCCACTCACCGTAATATGGCTTAAATCTACCCTTTGGACTTAATAGACCAATCATGCATATTCACATTTCCATTCCACTCAAAAGAATGTGCATGAGACATCAAGGGAGATTTAGTCTATGTTATGAGGTTTCTCCATTTAATGACCCACTTGCCTTCCACACATACAAAGGGTTGCTAAGTGAGAAACTAGTGCTTGTGTTACTAATGACCTCTTGTGTTTGAGCTTATTCATAGAAAAGTATCAAAAGGAGGTTGTGCTGTAATTGGATAAACCACAAGCTTAAAGGTTACTCTTCACCTAGAGAAAGATGAATTTTGCTACAGGTCAAAGAAATTAAAATCTAAGATTAGGCAAAATCAAGTTTGAGGTTGAGATTGGATGAGCTATATTGGAGGAATTCACAAGATAATTAGCATTGATGAGAGGACTGAATGGAATAATATCTTGTGAGTATTTTCAACCAATTTCATCTCAAGATTGGACAAGAAGAAGAGAAATGAAGTGAATCATCAAATCTGTCCAGAAATTGCAAATCTGAGTTGACCGGCATTCAAGCATGAATTTGGAAGATCAAACGCTAATGATTTGACCTGAAACTTTGTGAGCATGATATACATGTATAGTACTTGTTGTTGTACAATTGACATGAAAATTGGTTCAGAAGAAAATCAGTTTCAAGTTGGTTTCGTCAGCCTCAAGAAGTGCAGTTTCAGATTTGAGCAGTTTTGGTAGAAAAGTGTTTTGACTGACCAAATGAAGTTCAAATGAGCTAAAATTTATACAGCCGTTAGAGAACTCATGGATGAAGGTCTCTACCAAATTTCATGCATAGAGGACTTGTATTCTAGGAGATATGGAGTTTTCTCCAAGAAAGACATAATCTGAAAATTGTTGTATTTCAGACTTCAACAACTTGGTAGAGAGATTGACTTGACTGGTTGAAAGGAGTCCAAATGAGCTAAAATTTTGATATAAGTTAGAGGACTCATAGATGAACATCTCTACAAAATTTCATGCATATTGGGCTATCGGTCCGAGAGATGTGGATGTTTCTCCGAGGATGACGTAATCCGAAAATCGGGCTGAATAGAATTGGAATGATGTGTGGCAACAAGATTCGCTTGGCTCTCAAGTTGGTCTTGAAGATACATTAAAGATTGAGAAGCATCAGTTTGATCTAAAGGAGATTCAATGAAAGAAAAGATCTCACACAAGGATGCAAATGAGTTGCAATCGAGTACAAGCAAGTAGCAAGTAATTGCAACTAGTTGGAATAAGAAGTAATCACCGGTTCTCGTGAGGCAGCAGATCAAATCAGTTCAAACTAGTTGAAATTAGTTGCTTTCAGCAGTTACATGTAGCAGCAATGAGTTACAATCAGTTGGTACTAGCTGAAATCAATTAAGGGCAACTGAAATCACCAAACTATTGGATTGCAAGTATCTTGAAGGAGTTTGAGACTAGTTGAAGTATAGTGCAAACCTCTCCTATGACCATATATTGTTAGTATGCTCAAGTGGACTTTGTGTACTCTTGTATGCACAAATTTAGGGGGAGCTTAGCCTAAATCTTGTGTGCCTATTGGCTTTCTTCAAGTGTATGATGTGCAGCCCAACACATGTGCAAAAGGAGGATGGATAGTTCCTGTGGAGTCTCTAGGTGCCTCACGCTTATTCTAGGAGGTCTCGGTCTTTATAAACCAAGTGCTCCCGGTTTAAATGTTGAATGCCCCAATCCTTTAGTGGAACAAGATTTGGATGAGATGGAGGAAATAATTGAAGAGTGGACCTTCATTGCTATTTCTCTTCTCTAAAACTCATCAAGTGCTCTTGGTCCATCCTTTGATTACCCAGGATCTTGCAAATCAAGAGTGGTAACTCCTAGTTCACAGTTTGCAAATTTCATGAATTTTACCTGTTTTGCTCTCTATGTGGGGTGCACTAGGTAAAGAAAGAACTAGGAACCTAATATGTGGATCTTGGATGATCATAAGAGCTCTCTATCTCACCACATTTCATCAAGTGAGAACTATGGCCATTCAAATCATTGAAATCTCACTCACGATGGTCATATCAATGTGGTGATCTATCTACCTTGGTGGTGGTATGTGTTCTTGGCACAATTTCAATTTTTGCAATTTTGTTGTGCCTTGACCAAGATATAGGATGAACTCCTCTAGACTCTTAAACCGATTCAAGTGCATTTCATAAGTAATTCAAGTACTTGATGCACATATTGAGGGGGAGCCCATCCTATACCATGTGTCTTTTGAGACTAACCTCTTCTTCTAGTGATTTGTGTAGTCTCATATTGAGAATGAGTTTCTCTTGAGTATGCTACCTTAATTCAATTCAAATTGGTAAAGTTATCTCTCATATTCATTTGGATTGCAATTTTACGCCTTTTAGTAGCTACTCTCCATAATATAGCTTAAATTCCCTTATTTGGACTTAATTGACCAAAAGTGCATATGTTCTTGCCTTCCACATATATATGTATGCACTATCAACAAGGGGGAATTTAGTATATGTTATGAGGTTTAACAATTAAGTGACTCACCATGCCTGCCACATCAAAAGGGTCACTAGTTGTGAAACTCTAGCTTGTGCAATTTAATGCTATCTCTTGTCTTTGTGAGCATTATCTAGGTGATACTATGAGATATGAGCATTCATTCCAATTGGCATTAACTTGTAAAGATACTTTCAATAGAACAACACTTGAACTTGTTGATCTTTGGGCTTGACATTGGTTGGTATGGATAGCTCTCGAAATAAGCTTTCCAGAAAGTCCAAAATCACTGAAATCAGAGTTCGGAGTGAAAAGTTATGGCATTTTCGGTGAGGTGACCTATGCTGTTTCTGTGAGCTGCGGCAAGTGCCGCACACCAGGGCGGAAGTGCCGTGCCTGACAGGTCATGACTGCTGGTTTTTGAACTCTAATGACTCGTTTTGGTTTTGGGTGCATATATACTTATTATATGGCCCCTGAGCTATCTGTTGACAACCAAAACATTGCAAACCTTCCATAAAGCCATATGAAGACTCTTCAAGTGATGTCAAAATTGTGAAGATCATATTTCAATTGGTATTGGTGGAAAATCTCTCAATTTGGTATATCAAGAAATATGTCTTCACTTGGTATCTCAATATGACAACAAGAGTTAGCAATGGACATTCATATGAAATGAAGCACAAGCTTGGGTTATCTCCTTGAAAATGATGATGTTGAGAGATGGGCACAAATAAAATTATCTTGAAGAAAGAATTACTAGTCTCATCAAAGCACTAAATTCAAATATTGAAATCATCTTCTTTGAGGAGATTGTGAGGCTTAGAACAAAGGTATATCGCTCCATGAACTCTTGTACTACCTTTGTGCATCTAGACCCTTACATGCTAGTGTGTGCATGTGTATGCAATATTTTGAGTCACATCATGAGTTTGTTCTTATGCTGACGATTAGAGATTTCTCTAGATATTTGGTTTATACCTCTGGTGGTGATGTCATGAGTTAGTCTCATGTTGAATGCCATCTTAGTGGGATATGAGCTAAATATACTAACTTCTCAAGAATCTTGACTTAAAGTGTTGCATACTTTGTTTGGTAGAAAATTTGGGAGAGAGATCCTATATGCTAAACCTTTGCCTACTCTTGCTCTCACTTGTCTACCATCATATTTCTTCCTTTTGGTGGAGAGATCCTTTTTGGAGATTAATGCCAAAGGGGGAGAAATATTAAAGTGAGATTGATATGTGGTTTTAAAGGGGTAAGGAGAGGCATATAAGATTTTTCAAAATTTTTGTGGTGTGTGCAAGGATAGTTTAAATTCATGCTCTTTAAGGACCATTTATGCTAGTGTGTGACACTCATGCCTTGTGTGGTGGATTGTTTATATTTTTGAGTGTATGAACTGTCATGAACATCACGGTTATCATGTAACACCTTGCACCCCACGGATGCCAAGATATAGGAGAGTTTCCACACTTCATCTTAAATATGTGCATTTGGCATTTGAGGCCAAAAGTTGAATTTCCTTCAATGCACACATTTAGGGGAGCTCACTATATCATAGGATTCAAAATCTTAATGCTTATCAAGGTTCAACAAGTAAGCAAATTTGATGGTATTCCACATAGTATGGAAGCAAAGCCAAATTGTGTATTGTTGTATTGGAAGATGATGGAAACAATCTAGTTCAAGCAAAAGACAACAATGCAAATGGAATCAATGAAATGGCTTATATATTGTGGAATATCATAACATCATGTGAAAGCAAGCATACTTGGCAAAAGACAAATGAGACAAGAGTTGATGATTTTGGATCGGTCTCTATAATGGCTTGTTTCCCATGAATAGAAGATTGAAATAAGTGTTGGAGTGTCAAGCCAAAATGATAGGATATAAGGAACCGTGAATTGGCTTGACCATATTGATGTTGATCCATGTATGTCTCTATGTGAGTCAAACCCGAAGTTTGATTGGTCTCAACATTCACATCTACAAGATAATCAAGCAAGGATCAAAGTGTTGAAGAAACGATTATTCAATGGATGCTTAATGTGATGTGACTTGAATATGCCTTGATAAGGTGAAGATAGCAAGGAAAGGGCTTCGAGGTACTAAGCGAAGGTGAAGGGCAAGCGGTGGCTTGGGACCGAGGTACCATGGCTAAGGTGAAGAAGAGAGTACTTGCATTTAGTCGAGGAACTAATCAAGCTATGAGGAGTCATATTGTGTTAAGGATCAAATCATTAGTGGAAGTGACTTGAAGCCATAAGTTGAACTCGTATTTGTGGAAATGGTTCAAGTCACATGCTCAAGGTATATTTGCTCTAAGAAATAAGAAAAAGATGATAGAGGATGATGTACAGGTTGATGGAACCTCTCAAGTGCAATGGATGGCAACCTGAACTCATGGAGGTTTAAATTCATTTATGTTTTGAATCTTGAGTTTAGGACATGCCGTACTATTAAGAGGGATCCTAGGACCCTTGGCTACATGTGAACTAAATGCTCAAACCTCCAGCTCAGCAAAAACATCACTCTAAGCCAAAACAGCCATCCAAAACTTCGGTTTTACCTTTTCGTTTACAGCGGCGGCGCAGTGAAGCCGCCAAAGCTTGTTTGGGCAGGCAATGCCGCGACTTAATCTGACCGTTGGGGTCCGTCGGGTATAAATACCCCTCCAACCCCTCCTCCAACGGTACTCTGGTCACTTCTTCTTCTACCTCGCGAAAAGGCACCAGAGAACAGACCTCTTGCTCTCTCTCTCCTCCATTGAAGCACCTTGAGCTCCCCACTCAATCCCTCACTTTCCACCACGGATTCTTGAGGGAAAAGGCAGCAAACTGCTTGTGGAGGCCGGATCTACTACTTTCCCATCTTGAAAGAGCATTTGGTTCGTGTTTGGCCGGTGTGCTAGGGTTCTTTACTCTTGGAGCTTGCTCCTAGCCGGCTAGGCGTCACCCTTGAGTACCCAACTTGTGTGGCAGCCTTGGGAGGTTTGTAACCTCACTCAAAATCAAGAAAATCACCCCTCATCTCAAGGGTTCACTCCCTTGACTTGAGAACGAGGGAAGGGACAGCTTGTGTGGCGAATCCCAATCCTTTTGTGGATACCTCAACAATGTGGGCGTAACCCAGCCTTTGTGGCGATGGTGAACCACGGGAAAAATCCTTGTCTCACGTGTGCTTTTTACATTCTTGCATATATATTCTTGTGAGCTAGGGTTTGTCCCGATCTACTTTGTTGTGGAGTTCCCGGCACTTTTTATTGGATATATGTGATATATTTGTGTGCGAGGAACACAGGAAATTCACTTTCGATCTAAGTTTCATTGCTTAGATTTCAAAGCTGCAGATTTGTGTTTATGCGCCAGGCGAGGCGGTGCCGCGAGGTGTGCGGCTTGCATATGACGAGCAAAGCAGCGCGGGAGGCGAGGCGAATTGCAGGCGTTATTCTAACGCTCAAGTTTGTTTTTACACAGGTGATTTTAAGGTACAGGCCTATTCACCCCCCCTCTAGGCCTCCTAGGCGACATCAAGGTCCTTACAGCTACTCCAGTGCCATGTCATCAATCCATGTGACTTCTATCACCCACCATTGGATCTAACCGCCATGCAACCGCCTTTAGGATCAACGCGTCTGAAGTAATTTCAACATGTGGGCAATGTGTTTGGGCGTGGGAGGGGCGTCTTTGGGCATGTGGCCCCAGGTCGGCCCCGACCCCATACCATTACATGTGGGCCATCCTCCCGTGCTTTGGGTATGTTGGTCCCATTGTTAGTTTCTGCGTCTTGAGTCTAGAACTTGCCGTGTTGTTTATTTTGTACCCACAGATCCGGCCAGACGTCTTGACGGACCAATTAGATGAGTGTTCTCCCACGGATTGGTGGCGTGGTAGATGTCATGGCACGTCCGTGGGCCAAAGGGCCTAGGTCGGCCGAAGTGGGTCCATTGGACCATGGCCTTCTCCAACCCTTCTAGAAGGTGTCCCCATATGTCAGGACGAAATGACCATGGTTGGCCGAAGTGGGTCTTGTGGCCAAATGACTTCAAATTTTGTGCGGAAGCGTCATAGGATATGGAGATAATGATGGTGATACCAATTTGTCCAATGACCATACTTGGAGGGTCGACCGGATGGTGACCAAATGTGTCATTTCAAATGATTTCCTCCAGTTTCACATCTGCATACAAATAATGACATCTACATGTGGAACTAGGTTATTTGCATAAGAAAATGATATTTATATGTATGTTAGCTTACAAAAGGAGTACTTTGTTGACGGTTTAACTATGTGAAAACAGGGTATTTCTACCGTCAACACAGCCACATAGCGGAGAACCCTCTTCACAGCTTGGTGATGCTCGATCGTCGGCCGCTCGGGAACCCCAGTGACGAACCCGACGGCGAACGCAATGTCCGGTCGGGTGTGGACCGAGTACCAAAGACTCCCCACGAGCCACCGATCTTTGGGTTGGATCGACCTCCTTGGCGGTCTTGTGCTTGCTCCTCCATCGGGCGGCGGCGGTTGCAATCTGTCATGCCGCCGAGCTAGAAGCTTCTACCTCAGCGTTGAAGTCTGAGCCACATCATGATCGCTCGCTTTCGAAGCCCATCTTCTTCAACGTCGTGTCGAGCTTGGTGTTCCACGCCCGAGGCGCTTGACGCAGCCCGCATAACGCCTTGCGGAGACGGTACACCTTGTCTTCTTCCCCGGGAACGGCAAACCCAGGTGGCTGCTGGACGTAGACCTCCTCCTTTTGCTCCCCATTGAGGAACGTGGACTTGACGTCCATATGGTGGACGGCCCAGCCCTCCTACGTGGCCAAGGTGAGCAGCACGTGCACGGACTCCATCCTAGCCACCGGCGCAAAGGCGTCATCGATATCCACGCCTTCTTGCTGGACGAAGCCTCGCGCCACGAGCCAAGCCTTGTGCTTGATCACGTCCTCGCGCTCATCCTTCTTCACCTTGTACACCCGTTTCATGGTGAATGGGCGTGACCGCCACAGATGCACCAACTTCCAAGTGTCATTCCGCTCCACGGACCGCATCTCTTCTTCCATGGCTGCTCGCCAGGCTAAACTCCCCTTGGCCTTAGTGTAGGAAGCAGGCTCGCCGACATGGGTGAGGTGTAGCTCGGTGAAGAGTGGCGGCGCCTACCCCGAGTATATTCTCCATCGTCCTGTAGCGGAGTGGCTCGTTGTCGTAGGCCGCATCCAGATGGTCCTCGTCATCCTCCAAAGGCGTGGCGAACTCAATCTGGTTGCCTGGTGCAGCCGGGGCTAGCATTGCCGCCGTGACGGAGCTGGTGTGGGCGTCTTTGAGAGCTAGGAGGTGGGCTTGGTGCCCCCCGAGTCCCCCCAATCCTGATGTGCTCTAGCGCGGGCGATGGCGAGTGGTGGCCGCTCCCGGCCAGGTGTACTCGACGGTGAAGTCATTGCTGGCCGCCCCGAGCTCCCTCGGCTCCGGAGAGGACCAGTCCCCCTCATGCCCTTCATCGAAGATGACATCATGACTAACCTTGACACGCCCAGCTTCTGGGTCGAACACCCTGTATGCCTTTGCCCCTTCTACATAGCCGATGAACACGCCCGCCTTGCCGCCGGTCATCAAGCTTGCCGCGGTGCATCATCTCCTCGGCGTGGCGACATAGCCGAAGACCTTGAGGTGCCCGACGGTCGGTGGACGCCCGTGCCACGCCTCATAGGGCGTCATGCGTTCCAAGGCACGGGTAGGCGAGCGGTTGGAGAGGTGGACCACCATCAGATCGAACAGCCTCCCCCCAAAACCTCGCCGACATCTTCCTCTGCTTCAGTAGCGCGCGCGCCGTGGCCATCACCATCTGCTTCCTGCATGTGCTCGACCACCCCATGTGTTGCTGAGGAGTGTAGGGGGCCGAGTAGAGCCTCTTGATACCTACATCAGCACAATAGGCAGTGAACTCTGCTACGGTGAATTCGCCACCATTGTCGGTCCGAAGGACCTTCACCTTGCGACCACTCTCTGTTGGCATTTCTTAGTGAAATCACTAGAAACAGGTTTAGAGCGCAACTCTAATGACGGTGCCTCGAAATGCGTCGTTGATATTCCTGAGTGGAACCACCATGTCGGTGATAGCACTAGGTCAATCAATGGTGATAGATCTTGCCATAGTTGATATTTCATCTGCAAGTGCACGGATCTATCATTGTAGCATTTCACCCGGAAGTATTCAGGGTATTGTTATTTATATTTTCCCAAAGGAGGGCATGTATGTGAGAGGCTAGCATGGCATCCGAATATTGAATTATGAATACGCAATGTCCAACTCAATCATAACAGGGGTAAGCAATACGGTTTCATGGATAGTGTGACACACACATAGGAATCCACCTCAAAAGGATAAAGAAAATAGATAAAGAATAAATGAATAACCTAATGGAGTAGCTCTAATGTTTTAGTCATGGTCATACAAATGAATATAGTTAGGATCATATGAAACAATGATATAAGAATGGTTAGGTCTAGGATGACAGGGAGACCCCACCAGGTAGTCTGCTACCCACCAAGGCATTTACGAACTCCTACACGGCTATGCGAACGTGGGGGGATTACAAGGGACGGACTAGGCTATCACGACCCAGCCGCCTACCCCCTCGACCGTGGCATGCTATCATATTCGCAGGTACCTTAATATCCGGGCACCATGCCCGCATAGAAGGCACTACTCTTGTCCCCCCAGGATCCCCACCCTACGGATGGACGGACTAAGACAAGAGCAATCCCGAAGGAACAACGAACTGTCATCCCACCTCTAATCATGTTAGTCATAAGATGATCGTTGAAGAACAAGTATGAACATGTCAAGGCTACGATATAAGGACTATATGCTAGTTCATATATCAAGATTATAACATGAACAACACTATACTATAATTCATAAGTTAGACCATGAACTAAATAAGACTTGCAAATAGAAAAATGTTTCATAAGAGATATATTACCAAATAGCACTTTCTTCTAGGAGACAAGCCCTCCTTGTAGCTCTTCTCTACTCCAAGCTTCTAGCCAAAGAATGAAGAAGAAGAAGAAGAAGAAGAAGAAGAAGAAGAAGAAGAGAGGTGGTAGTGGTGGAAGAGTGAGGTGTGGTGCTGAAGTGTGGACTCCTTGTGGTGTGTGTTAAGAGAGGGGGTACTTATACTTGGAGTAGAGGGACCTAAGTGATAATGTTACACCAAACCGACCATGTATAGGCGTCCAGGTACGGTGAACCGGGACACGCACCCCCGTACCGCCCTCTAGGTGAGTAAATGTACCGCCACGTCAAAGATCGACACGAATCGCCTCAGCTAGGGTGTGGGCGCACCTTGGGGTGCGCACACACCCCCCCTGGGCTCGGCTCAGGCCGGGCCTCAGTGGGCTGGCGTGTTGCATCGTGAAAAGTCATGGTGCAGGTGTCTCGCCCACTCGACATGGGGGTCCAGTTCTCCCTTTGGCTTGATGTGTTCAGGAATACGCTTTCCAGGAAGGCGCCTTTCTGTCGGATTTTCACCTGTATTTATAAGTGCAAAATAATATTTGGAACACTACAAGTGGAAGTATATTAATGATAAATGTATATGAGTATGAAAGGTATAGTTTCACCCCTTTTATGGTAGAATGTTGACGGTAAAAATATGTCATTCGTGACCGCCAACACTCTCCATCTCCACCGCGCCCGCACACGCTTGATGGCCTCCCGGCAACGTCCTTCGATGGCGGCAAATTGGCCCATGTAGCGGGCGGGAGACGGCCGGTTAGCAGCGAGCAGGATCCGGGGACGGCGAGGCGCCGCTAGCTTCACCACCTCTCCTATCCTCGCGTACCGGCCGCCATCGGCGCGAGGAGCGCAGAGATCTCATCGGCACCGGCCCGCCCAATCCATCGCCGCGTCGCGCGCCCGCCTCCGTCTCGTCATCCACGCCCGTCACCGAGCACCTCGATAGGTCCGCCTCGACGAGCAAAGCCGCCGGTGCCCTCGACTCTGTCGCGGGACCTCGCCGGCGTCGGTGCCGCCGGCGGTGTCCGACGCCTCCTCCTCCCCCTCATGGCGCGTGTGGTCGCTTGGAGAAAGCCCCGACAGTCCCTCCTCATGGCGCACGGTCTCCTCTCACCCAAGCGGCGGTGCTGATGGCTAGTGGTAGCTCGACGGGGCACGGTGGCGGCGGCCGACGAATGACGGCAGAGGGAATCCATCGAACCGAACCCTAGTAGAAATAAAACTATATTATTTGAATTATATCATAGGTATAGCTATACTAGTCAAAAATATGTTACAAATATGAATATACTTTTTTACCCTTCGTTAAAAAAAGAACTACAAAAATGCAATTACCACACCCATTTTTGACATTGTAACCCACCTCAATTTCGGAAGCGTTGGGAAGCGCTACGGCGCATAGGGCCCACCATCCATAGACACATCCTAACGCTTCCCAACGCTTCAGCATTAACGCTTTCTGACATATTGGGCCCACTATTCATAGACACATAAATTATTTTTCAAACGCTTTGCAACGCTTCTCCAAGCATTGTAAAAAATTCTAAAAATCATACTTATTTTGTCCCTTAGCCCAACATAAGTCTCTAATTAATGTATGACTTGTTTTCATTATTTCTAGCAAAAGTTGATTAGTGTTTGCATGTTCATCAAGTTCTTGTTCTAGTTTATTCTAGCCAACACTAACCAGACTAGTTCATGGAGCTTGTTTTGGAGACTTATATGCCTTATGTTTGTCATTCCGAGCAACGCACATTGATGAATATTCTGGAGTTGCTTGTGGGAAACTGATGTCCTGGGAATCTGCCTCACATGGTGCAATCCTCTCTCCTCCTCATTTGTTGAGAACTATGGAAACACAGGCATGATGCAGAAACAGATCACTCACACCTGATAGCGGCCTGCAGAGAGACATCCAAGCAATGGAGGTGCCGTCTCCCCAAGAACAACGCCTGTTTTTCTTTTGTTTGGTGTAATTGTTTACCTATTTAATCTCTCCCCCTCTTGTAAGACTGTTTGTAATTCCTGTTGGTCTTTCTGCTGCCCTTGCCACCTACCAACATGCCGGGATCTGTGGCCGTAATATACCAGGTGGGGGTGAATTTCTACCCCCTGCGTCATTTGATTCAAAAAAAAAAAAAAAAAAAAAACGTTGCAACTGCACTACAATTGGCCCGTCCTTAGTCTATTATTAATCGTTTATCATGCATGGCAGGTCTTTGATCGACGACACCATATTTAGACATTGAAATTGAATTCTTGCATCGAGGGCAACCTTGCTCTTCCTTCTCTGGTACATTGCGTTAAGGCCGCCGGCCGGACTGCGGTTCAAGAGTCGCCGTCGTCGAATTCCACTTCTTATTCCTGTGTTCATCTGCTATTTGTTTCTCTCGAAAACTAGAGGGGTGATTTGGGCTGAATCATGGAGCATGGAAAGCACACGGAATAGTCTAAATAGACCAGTTGATACGCGGCTGCGTGCCTGCGAACATGTCTGTATAATATTGTCATGATCCAGAATTGGGCCAGCCGAGTGGCTAATTGGGCCAAACGCGACGACGGCATCGCCGCCCGGGGAGGGGCGGGGGGCCGCGGCCGCCGCCCCTGCCGCCCGCCCGCTCTCCCTCTTCCGTGCGACTCGAAGTTTGCTTCGCCTTCAAGTTAGGATTATCTTAGTTAATCTTTGGTGTGCAAGGGGCTATCTCATCTATAAGGAAGAACCTTAATAGGAAATAATAAAATAGGAATTGCTTGTAAAAGGTATTCCAAATTATAAGGAAAACCTTATAGAGATTGCTTAGATTACAAGTCTCATTAGTCGGGCTATATAAGCAAGAGGCATGTAATCTCTAGGGACAAGCAAGAAAAATAAAAATATATCTTAAGCCTTCAGCTCCGTGCCGCCGCCGCCGCCTCCGCCACGCCAGCGCTCGCGCGCCCCCATACCGCCGCCGCCGCCCCACGCCACCGCCGCCGGCGTCATCCCTATCCTCCTCCTCTCCTCCCAATTCTCCAACTCACGTGTCAATTCGGCCCAATCTGGCGAATCGACAAATATCCTATCCTATCTGGGTCAGCTTACATGTCCGAACGACCAACGTTTTCGTTCGTGCAATGTGCTGTACCGGGCAACCAAACATGTCGGTGAACCAACCATTTGTGTTCGTGAACAGCAAGACCGTCGGTCCGGAGAAGATTAATTAGGGGTCACATCTAAATAATGAGAACTTGTTGGGGTCACGACTTGGAGTGATGACATGGATGGCAAGAGATTGACTAAGTTGCAACTCTAGCAGTTTCTCCATTCAATTTACAATTTATTTTAGCTTGTAAGTTAATAATTCTTTATAAGAGAATTTAGTTGTTTAGCTAGTTAAGTTAGGTTTGTTATCATGGAACTTAACCAACTAGGTCTAAATTATCAAACACGCTATTACATGTTTAGTTTTTGTTACCCATGACACAAGCGCGAGCGGGTCCGAAGAGGCGGTGGCTATGTCGGCGGCGCTAGTAGCCACGACGATCTCGCTGCACACGACGGACTCGCGAGCCAAGTCTCCAGCATCAAGTGAGGCGGGGGAGGCCACACGAATCCTCCATCAGACGGTTCCCACACAAGCCCAAGCCCAACATCGGACGAAGGCGGCGTAGGTGCAGGGGACGACAGCCCATGCCGCAGCACGGATCTATCAATTAATCTGCAAAGGGAACGACGAGGGCCGGGGACGAGAGCAGACATCGCTATCTGATCAACTACCGCATTTCGCCTCGCAGGAGGATCCTGACTACCTGACGTCTCCTGATCGACGATGGGCTTATTGGCAAACAGCTATTCCCCTCTCTGTACTAGCTCGATCGTAAACACAGAGTCAAAACGACGTGTATCGTGGGCCTCGTGGCTGGTTGATCGTTACATTGCAACTGCGCTATCATTGGCCCGTGTCCTTGGTCTATTAATGGTTTATTATCATGGAAGATCTTTGATCCACGACGCCATATTTAGACACATATTAAAATTCTTGCATCGAGGGCAACCTTGCACTTTCTTCTCTGGAACATCGGCCGGACTGTGGTTCAGGAGTCGCCGTCGTCGAATTCCACTTCTTAATCCTGCGTTCATCTGCTATTTGTTTCTCTCGTAAACTAGAGGGGTGATTCGGGTTGAATCATGGAGCATGGAAACAGGCAAGCAAACGTGTCGGTGAACCAACCATTAGTGTTCGTGGACAGCAAGTCCTTTTCTCGTCGGTCCGGAGAAGATTAGGGATCACATATAAATAATGCAAACCTGTTGGAGTTACGACTTGGGTGATGACATGGATGGCGCAAGACTGACTAAGTTATAACTCTAGCAGTTTCTCCATTTTAAATTATAATTTATTTTAGCTTGTAAGCTAATAATTCTTTATAAGAGAATTTAGTTGTTTAGCTAGTTGGTTTTGTTATGATGGAACTTAACAAACTAGGTCTAAATTATTGACTTGACATTTTTTTTTAGATTTATTTCAGCATCTAGCGAGGTTATTATCACTGGTAATATATGTTGTAGATGACGAGCCGGTGACAAATGACCGTCAATCTCAACATTTGCTAGCTCAGTCGTTAAAAGGTGCTCACAGAGACTAGAATGTGTGCTTGCACATTCATATGTTTCAGTGCACTTGCTTGCCGGCGTCAACTGTGTTTTGTAAAAAAAAAAAAAAAAAAAACTAGCAACAATGACCGAGTTTATAGGTAAAAGCAACATATATATCGATCATTAAAGTAGTTTTATTAAATTAAATTTTACTTGGAATATTTTTTGATGTGCATTTTGTTTGAACATCACCTAATATGTTGCCTTTAGAAAATGATTTAGACTGACAAAACTTTACTTATAAGAAGCCAATGTGAGTTAGAACTTGAAAGGATGGAGTACTATTAAATTTCACACTGTCCTCGGTCTCCCGCACTGTTATTTTATTTCGCATCTCGAGTACAGGCACATTAGCGCAGTATCTTATCTGTTTCTTTAAATTTGTTATTTGAAAAAAAACATTTTCCTGAGTCTCGTGACCGTTACAGTCTCTGACATGCAAAAGTCAACACAGAGCTTCATCTTTCTTTTTTTTTTTTTTTTAGTGGGTGTCTCTGCCTGTGCACGCGTTTTTTTTTTTTTTTTGGCAAGTACAGTACGCGCGCAGAATTGTATTGCAGCCATTGATGAGCCACATGCGAGTGTACAACAGAAATCGTTACATGTCCCAACGGCAACGGCCATTATTATCCATGCGACCCCAGCGACTCCGAAACCGTGCGTGCGTCTGTGTGCCGCTGCCGTTCACGCGACGGCGCCACCACATCAACCGCGAAGAACTTGCCGCCAGCCCCAGAGACCACCCCCCAATTCACCATCAATCATCGTGCACCACCTGGACAGCGTGCGGACAGGCAGTAACACGTCGTCTTCTGCGAGTTCTATCCACTCCACCCCTCGCCGCCGAGCGCCCCCGCCCCGGGGCCGCCGAACCGGACGTTATCTGCTCCGTTGCTCCCACGCATGTTCCCATATATTCCACGCGCCCCCCGCCGGTCGTAACCACCGGGCAACCACCGCCGGCTCACTCACTACGCCCCGCCCCACCACCAGCTCAGCTCCAGCCGTGACGCTGTACTGTACCCCGCTTCCAGCCCAGGCAGCAGCCCACTATATGAACCAACCCCACCACTCTCTAGACGCTGTACCGATCGATCACACACTACGCTGCTTTCTACTCTCACCAGCTAGCTGCTAGCTCGTCGATCTCCACTACTCCACCACAGATCCACGATGGCGAGGCGCATTGCCGTGGCGGCCGCGTTCCTGGCGCTGGCGGCGGCGGTTCCCGCGGCGCTGGCGCAGGCGCCCGGCCCCGCGGCGACGCCGAGCGGCCCGCCGAACGTGACGGCGATCCTGGAGAAAGGCGGGCAGTACACCATGTTCATGCGGCTGATGAAGGAGACGCAGCAGGACACGCAGCTCAACAGCCAGCTCAACAGCTCGTACGCCAGCAACGGCGGCGGGTACACGGTGTTCGCGCCCACCGACAACGCCTTCAACAACCCTCAAGCCCGGCACGCTCAACTCGCTCACGCAGCAGCAGCAGGTGGCGCTGGTGCAGGGCCACATCCCGCCCCAGTTCTACAGCATGGACTCGTTCCAGACCGCCAGCAACCCCGTCCGCACACAGGCCTCCGGCCGCGACGGGCCTTACACGCTCAACATCACCGCCACCACCAACAACCAGCTCAACGTCTCCACGGGGGTCGTCGAGGTCAGCGTCAACAACGCGCTCAGCGCCAACAAGCCGCTCGCCGTCTACTCCGTCGACAAGGTGCTCCTGCCCGAGGAGCTGTTCGGGGCCAAGGCGCCCGCCCCGCGCCCACAGCGTCCAAGCAGCCCAAGAAGGGTGGGTCCTCGGACGCCGCCTCTGGGCCGGCCGGCTCCGGCGCCGACGACGCGTCCACGAACGCCGCCAGCGCCAGGGCCGTCGGTTGGAGTGTTGCCGGCCTCGCCGCCGTTCTTGGCTACCTGTTGTGAGAGTGAGACCGTACGCCATTTCTCTTTCCAGGGACGAGCGAGGACGATGCCATACCCGGAGTTGATTCGGGCGGCTTCTTCCATCTTTGTCTGAGATTGTCAGCGGTGGTGTTCCCTTTACAATCCTCTTCTTTCCCTCTGTTTATTTAAATTTTCTTTGATCTCGCTAGCTTCTTGTGTTTGTATTATTGGTGGTTTGTAAGATTGGGGTTATGATTCAATTTTATGCGTCTGCGGCTCTGCATTGCTATATCTGGTTCCGAATTTTCTCGTCTTCTTATTCTTATTGTGGGTACAAAACTACACATTATTGTACGAGGTCACAGCCAGATGAAATGTGTGTGTGCCCGGCCGCAAGAGATTTGTCGGCGCTTTACTCTTGTTAGGTGAGACAATGATTCAGCTACCAAATCAGACAATTAACGTAGAGTTTTAGTTGGTCAAATGTGTTTTCTGATTGATGTCATCAATAACACGTTAGTTTTCGGTTTTGGATTTATCAAGAAATGGGGTAGGCTAGTAATGGAGGTTGGTGGTAGAGAGCGCAAAAGGTTTGGGCCAGCACGTGGTGCCAGGTTCGTTTGGTAACCAGTCGATTGTTCCAACTGACAACTCGAGTACTTTTCTGCATGGAACAGGACAGCCAATGCAGCGCCCGTCTGTTTCTGGCTTTCTGCAAACCAGAAGCTTCATCTAACGTGCACACTGAGGCCTCGTTTAGTTGGCTAACTCTCTCTCCATCACATCACATTAAATACATCAAAAAGATATATGTTTGGGTATAAAATGTAGGTAAAAAAATAGCCTAATTATACAGTTTAGATGTACATTCTGAGGCGATTCTTTTGAGCTGAGTTACGCCGTGGTAGGATAATATTTACCACAAACAAACGAAAGTCTTCTTCGAAGTCTTTACAGGAGTTAGGAAGTTACTTTTTAAGCTAAAATTCTAACATCTAAACGAGGCCTGACTCATCGCTAGGGGCCCGTTTAGAGCCCCGAATTGGGGGACGAATTTTGTGTGTCACATCATACTGTTATGACGCGTTTCGTTTGTTAGTGGTAAATATTATCTATGCAAACTGTCTGCTTTCAAAAAAAATCTCGCAATACACATCCCCACCGCGTAATTTTTTTTATTTTTAAATATTTCGTATCTTTCATCTGTCACGCCGCCGACGGATGTGATGGGGAATCTTCTTTTTTTGCATAGTGAAATTTGGGAGGAATTTGGGATCTAAACACACCCTAGGTTGTTTTCGTATTAACTCTGTAATCCAAAATTCTGAAACAAATCGATGAAACGGCACATCCAAATAGATTCCAACAAACGATATGTGACCGCTGATGGCCTTCTTGACATGTCTCATCATTCAGGTCGCGTTGTCTTCTCAGGGCAGTCTCAAGAACCGTCGGACTCTTGTTGGCTTGTTGTTCAGTTAGAACAGCTACGACCCAGATGATTTCCATGTCCTGATTGCTCCATCGCGCCGGCATATATACACCCTAGCCAATCCTGTACCAGGCAGGCATTTCGGCAGGCATTTCTTCGCTGGCATGGACTCAAGCGGGTATATACAAGTTGCGACGCACCACTACTCGCAATCATCAGCGGCCAGCTAGCACTGTCGGCAGGCACAGTCCGTTTTTGTTCAGCTCGGACGATGATTGATTATCCAGCACGCATAGTTGGTGGGACTAGGAGCCACTTTGGCACACGTTGGACCACCGGCGGTTTTGATTCTCTAGAAAATATATAAAGTCGCCATGGCAGTAAACTTTTTACTCCACTGCCAACAAACGCGACGACACACACAGCATTGCAGAAAAGTTAAAACGCCCAGCGTTCCGCAAAGCAGCGACGATCAACTTTCCGCGCGCCCCGTGACATGCTACCGGAAAATGTCACCGGCGCTGCTCGGAAAGTAGCGTTTTTGTTGGGAACCTGAGTGGACTAGCCCTCCACGGTCCAGTGGCTCTCAGCCAGAGCCAGGACGGACGGGAACTTGTCCGGTAGACTATAGGGGTCGTTACCTTTGTTGGTGCGCGGCCGGGCGGGCCTGCAGTGCAGAGCGCAGATGAGGCAATGAGGGGCTTTGGTTTTGCGGATCGGGCTCAACCGGTTTTATTAAGCGTGGAAATTCTCACCCAGTGTGTTTGTGCGATATTCAGTGTTGTTTAACTTACCCGATGTTTTCTTGCTTCGTTTATTATGATGTTACAGCTCATCCACTGCTATATTTTTGGGGTTGAAAATAGCGGTCTCTAGATGTGTTTGTCGCGATGTTGTAGGCGTGTTTCTAACTGCGATGTCTAACATCTTTTCTTTGCGATGTTCAGTAATCCGAGCTATTTATTATGTTCTAGAGATATAACTTTTGTGATGTTCGGTAAAACGCCGTTGATGTTCTAGAATATATTTTGGCGATGTTCAGTAACACACATACGATTGCGATATTCTAGGATATATTTTGTAATCTTTTAGGGTATATTTTATGATGTTCAGTAAAACATACATTTGTATGTGATATATAATATATTTTGCGATGTTCTATGATGATCAAAGCGGCGGGATCGACCGGCACGGCGGCACCAGCTACTACGTAGGAGCATACGTGGCCAGTATACCGGCCGGCGCACGGAGCCGGGTCCGGCCACCACCACCAAACGCGTCCCTGCCCGCGGCCCACCGCACCAAATACGCCATGTGCGCGCATCGATCAGCTGCGTTTATGTATTGTACTCCACCTCCATCCACTACTTGGCAGCAAGCGAGCTGCCCGCGACGGGCGACGGTAGAAGTAGGAGGGTAGCCATAAACAAACTGCGACATGCATACATACTGCGCGTAGATGACCCGGAACGTAGTAGAGTGGAAAGATTATATTCCGCGCCGCTTGGTCGTGGTCTGACTGCAGAGGAGAGGCTGCACTGGCTACTTTGTTGTACTTGCGGTTTTTGCACCACAGATGCATGATAGCCGAGACCACACGCCCACTAGTTATCTGAGTCGTCTCCACTAGTTATCTTGACGACGATTGCAATAAGATTGGATGAAACCTGCATCGCAAGAAGACAATGTAGGGAAGACCCATTACTACTACGTTCATGATGATGGTCTTTTGTTGTTTATTTTTCTGTAATCATGAACGACATCCTACTTTTCATCATTACATTTTGGGCACTGGTGGCGATGGATCAAAGTGTCGTTACGGTAGTGCTGGATATCTCTTGCATTTTAACCGAGTACAGGCTCTACTGATAAACCTCCAGCCCAGTGTAACCTCTATACTACTTACATCAGAGTATAATAAGGTACAATCATCCGGACTAAATGAGGGTTTCACGCCAACAAAAATCGAGGTGGAGGAGTAAGAATAGAGAGAGAGATGAAGCGGTTGGTGAAACGCGAGGATGCATGCCGAGAGAATGCATGTTACCGGGACCATGCGTAATGATAAAATTATTTTTAATAGTGTCTTTGGCATCGTTATCTGAGTAGACTATTTAATGGTGAGAGTGAGCGTTCCATTTCGCCAGCCTTCATTAACATATTTATATATACACCTACGCAGGTACGCCTGCAGGTGTCGGCCTCGACGCGATCGCAACTATATGGCACCATGGCAGCCACCATACCGCCCTCGAACGAACAATACTGTTCAGGGATGATCTCTAACTATATTTATGCATATTTGATGACTATATATATAAGTTAATGCATTTTTGGCATCATTTTTATTATTATGTATGTTTTCTCTTATATAAACAAATTACTTAGTAGTACTAAGTTCGCCATAGGTAAATTTTTATCCCGGCTCCGCCGCTATGCGACCATAAGCTTCTGCTCAAGCTGCTACTAGCCCTTGCATGGCAATCGGAGTATCATGCCGCGCGCCATTCTTTTTATCTATACTCTAAAAAGATACACAGGGGAGATCGAGGAGGAAACTTCATGATGTCTCTATACAGTACGGTAGAGGAGCATTTGGAGAGATGACGATACGTGTCCCAGACTCCCCAGGTAACGTGCAAAGTCAAAACCACCCAATCATGGTCGACCGCAGCGCACGTTGCTGGCGGCCGGCCGGGATCGACGATATGGGCGGTACATTGAGTAGAGCACAGGACCGCGTGCGCACGCGCCGCTGACGAGGCGCTGTCGGCGAGCAAGCGGACACGCTGCGAGCTACTGCCCCCAATCAAAACGCACGCCCGATCGTCAGAGGTGATCGTGTAGCAGCCGTATACAACAAACGCGGATGTACACGAGGCTCGATCACCGGACAGAGTCAGTCGTTTTATTTAGTTTCACCCGCGGGGCTCCGGCCGGCGCCGGCCGAGCTCGGCCGCCGAGATGCCTGCTGTCGGCCACGGTGCGCATCGTATCGCTGCTCCTCTCCGACAAGCAGCGTGCATCGGCGCCTCGCTCGCGTGTGCGGTTTTGTTTATGCGTTGCAACGCAATCCCACGGATCGATCTGCGTGCATGCCTGATCTTCCGCGGTCGCATCTTCGTTCTGAGGCTTCTGATTGGCCTCGCCTGTCTCTCCTTCTCTTCCCTGTCCGTTCTGCGTCTCAAGGGACGTACAGCACTGTACTACGCAGAAGATGCCAGCCGCACGCCCCAGACGGCTAGTAGACCACACGACGTTTGTTCACTGAACCCGGCCACATGCATAAAACTCCTGTAGGGCTGTGCCTACACACATATTACACAAATCATGCCAATGCATGCATGTTGTTGGTGTGTGTAGTAGTGTGTCAGTCGTCGAATGTGATTCCGTTGTGCCACGTAGCTTCAACCCCACATGGGCAGCGACCCAGCGGCGGTTTGCGCCCCCGCCCCTCTTGTCCTAGAAGCTTAATATTGCAAGCAGGTACTAACGTACATGGATTAACAATAACTAGGTAAAGCACGATGCATATGCACCCCGTGTGTCTTATTACCAATGGGACAGAAACGTGTGTATGGCGCCCATTTGCACCCTGTCGTTTTTGTATAGCTGTATATAATAGTACATATAAAACGGATTTGATGACGCCTTTTGCTAGCAGCAATCACGGTAATTTAAAGTTTAAATTGGGAGAAAGAAAGTATTGCAAGTGACAAGTATGGAGTACCCAGCCCTACTATGCTATACTTCGCTGTCAGGTAGTGACAATTTTAAGCTAGCTAGATTTTTTTTTTTTTTTTGAATGGAGTAGCTAGCTAGACTACCATGCTGTCACGCTCTTGATTCGTCACTGGAGATCTCATGGTGAGCTCAAGTTGGGGTTGGCTATTCAAGTCATACTACGGCAGCTTCAACGTGAGAAGCACGAGGAATGAAACGAATGACACAGAGGAGAAAAAAGACAGCAATCAACAGTTCAGGTTTCCACAGCAACCACAGAGAAACGTCAGTGTAAATCTAAACTACTAGCCGAACTCTAGAAGCTGGCCGGGGACGTAACCCATGCACACGATTGCCGTTCTAGAAGTCTGGTAGACATGTGTCTGTGTGACACAGCAGACTCTGCGCACCTGATGTTGAATTGACTGAACACCTAGTCTTTTCCTGAATCACACCATCCTGGTTTATAGGCGGTAGTTGGAAAATGAATCGATCGTAACATAGGTTGCCTGATTATTTTGCCTCTGATGTTTTGGTTCCAACTTAGAAAAGTAAGCTCTCTTTAGTAGAGGAGAAAATTTTAACCTAAATGGGAGCTTTAATTAGCTACATGCAAGAGGAAATATGCTTGAAGCACTGTCAGGCAAAGATGCATCCGCTACCCATTCAAAGAATGAAATGACAAGTGGCCTGGAATAAATAAACTCTTATAATTTTTATATACGGCACGGACGTAATCTGGCAATCTGCTGATGATATAATGACTACTCGTACGACTTTACTTTGTTAAACAAATCACAACTCAAGTTGTGTGACGTGACCGAGCATGGCCAGGTCAGATGGAGCGGGGATTTGGCATCCATATCCCTGTTTTTATTTTTGTGTGTACGAATCGAATCAGCCAACTACTACTATATTTGTCATATTGTTTCACTAGAGTCTCAAAACGGCATGCACTTCTGCTCCGACCACAGAAATGACGTAGGATTGAAATTCAGTGAGAACTGTACTTTGCAATAAGATAAAAATCTCAGAAAGGACATACCAATGTAGTCATGTGGGGAAAAAATTAAGTTCGAACTAACATTGAAAAGCCTACCGGAGGCCGTACGTGAGGACATCACACTGAATGTCAGCAGGCCGGGTTTGACAATTTAGGAAAGCTTGTGGTCACATCTCCAAATTTTAATGCTTCGCAAAGACTTATTGTTCTATGACTATGCCTCCAAATTCTGCTACCAAATTAGGACGACTCACTGACGTCCTTTAGCTCTGTTAATTAACATTGTGTTCGGCACTCCGAAGTCAGAACGCGCCATTTGTTCTAACAGACGTGTTGTCGGTTGTTGTCACTGGTGTCCGTGACACTGCATCAATGAAATTTGAAGGCTCTTGTGCCCGGCGCTACGTCATCCGTATGCAAGGACAAACGGCGGTGGGGTTGAATAGTTCACTCGATGTATTCTGGAAGCCTACAGCCTTTTGTACATTGGAAGCTGGCGTTAGCTTTTTCTCGTCGTTGATAAGGCACCCGCAATGGTATAACTCCGATTTACATTACTGTCTCTAAATTAACTCCCTCAATAGTGCTAGCTCTTAGCAATGGTTTATAACATAATAAAACCCATATAACACTCAATATTGAAATGTGTGTGTATGAGATTAGTTAACGATTGGCGAAACTTTTTCTACCTTCTAAAAAAATAAAAAACAATGCTTAGAGCTAACTTATGAGCTAGCTATTACATGTGCGGTTGACCACGTGCTGCTGGCCTGTTTTATTAGGCACGTGCAAGTAATCGCCTAGGAGTAGTCCAAGCACTGAAGTAAATGAATGAATGGTAGAGCAGAAATGAAAGCATTTACGTACCTGGAGGCTTAGAATGCTACGCGTCGCCAGGAAGTGAGGTAAAAATGAAAGTTTTTGTTGGGGTGACGCGAAGTATTTTGTTGTTTTTCAATCGGTGAGATCACAGGATATTCCTAGCTAGTTTCCTGCCCTATGAAAACGAGGGGTGCACTTGTCGTGTGATTGGCCTTTGAAGCAACAAGTTTAGGTGCGACTGGATCGCTTCGAGTGATGCAACAGACGACGCATCATGTCGACCTTGCTGACGTCTAAATCGATCGGGATCGGCACGAGGCCTGTAGGGATATTATCTTCATATTTGCATCCGCAAGAGACCAGCGCGCGCCCATTATCTCTACTATAATGTTTCGCTAATGCTATTTTTAGATCAAATTTCACCAACCAATCGGATCTCGAACCGAGGGCTGAGATCGGTGTTTGTGAAATGTCTTACACCCTCACCTCCCCACATCGCCTTTCGTCCGGACATGCTCCCAAGCAGCGAGGGGATCGAATCCTGCCCCACTCCCGTGTCTCTTTTATTTTGTTCCTTTAAAAGAATCTCTGGAATTAATTACAAACTTTGGAATGTTATTTTTTTTTTTTGGTCACTCAGGCTACAACATGTAAATTCTTGGTTTGCCAAATTATTATTATTATTATTGTATGGTAAAAATTGAAGGTTGTTTATGTCTCCACTATATTATGATATCGTTATTGTTATGCAAGTAATCTTCATTTGCTATTAGGTTTTCATAAGAATTATACTATGCGATCGATGACAACTATCATAGGGTACACATGATTTTGGTTGTTAAATTTGTCCTAAATATTACCGTAGCGAAACGTGTGTAATATACTAGTATTATTAAGAAGAAGAACATTATCTAAGAAAAAATATTATTAAGAAGAAAAAGAGGGTCGGCGTCGTCGGCCAACAAGACTCGTACAAGCCCGTCAGACCAAGATCCAAGGAAAAAAAGAGAGCAAGAGAGAATTGCAAAAATTAGAAAGAAGTACGATTGGCCACCTAAAAACAAAATCATGACCAAATATAATGCTCCCAAATCCAAAGGTCACCTTTGCATAGATATAGACTGCATTCATCGCAATCTCCCTGTAAATTATATAGCTATATGTGTATTGTTCGATGTAGAGACTAAGATATTAATATATTTATTTTTTCTAAAAAATATCCTGCATTTTTAAAAAAAAAAAAACGATCTCCTACAAAATAGCATTGACTGAAACATTATAGTAGAGATTTTTTTTGACATAAACAGTTACATTTAGGTGAGCCCCGGCGCCCCCCTTCATACACACATTTATTTCTGACTTTCTATCTATCGCTTCTAAATCCACGAAGCCACCAAAATGACTAGAGAATTGAAGCCATTGCGATGGTGTATTCATTTAGTGCAAAATCTGTTTTTTTTTTTTTTTTGAGCACAAACCACTTTATTAATTATGGCTTACAGCAGTACAAACGCCAAAAGGCGGCGCCAACAACCAGACATATCGTCCCGTGCAAAGAAACTAGTGATCTAGCAATTACATGAGCGTCTTTCATTCGACGCCTAGATTCATGGACAAAAATTATCGAGATGAAATTACTTGCTCTAGCTTTTATCTCCTGTACAACCTCGACCATACGATCCAAGGCCCGATCCTTTGAGACTTCAATTACATTCTCACAGTCCGATGCAAGCCTTATCGACGCTGTTCGCTCGGACACCGTCGAGACCTTCTCTACACGCCAAAGCTTCAGCTATCTCGGGATCGGTGATCCCTTCAAATACCACACCCGATGCAATCAAGAAATTACCTTCCCGGGTCTCTCGCTATCGCCGCCACCGTTGCAACCTTCATTCTTTGACAACGCCGCGATCGACATTCACCTTGATGTACCCCGGTGGTGGCATCCATTGGCGTCTAAGGTCGAGCCCTCGGGCCATGCCCTGCCTCCCTCGGACTGTCTTGAGTCCGGAGTCCTTCAAATCTTCACGTATTTGTTAACAAAACTATGTGTTGACAACGGGCTCGCATATATATGTTCATAAAACGCCTTTCTCTTCGCATACCGTGACTGCCTTGCAGTACCACCGCTACCCTTACCGCCGATTCATGAGGCAAAGGACTCGAAGAGATTTTGAGAGCCACATCCGTGGATGATCCTCATTCGATTTTGCATAGGTGCTCCACTATCTCCGTCCTCCAAAGCCTGGACACACCTTGCCAAGTGACAATCAAGAAGAGAATGTCTCCCATGAGTCTGACTACCACATAAGAAACACCTGTCATCATCGTATATGTCTATGATTTAGAACATCGGCCGGCCGGGCATAGAGCACCGGGACAACCTCCATAAGAAGGTGCCTGACTTTAGGAGGGACTTGGACATGCCGTAGTCGCCCACTCTCCTTCTCGCTCCTTTATCGTTTGGATCTCTCCGGATTATCTCTCAGAACGATCTCACGATAGCTCAGCATACGATATCGCGATCCGACCGTAAACACCCCATCTTTTTTTTTTCGTTGTGCCATGCCCGTAAATCTTCCTCAGTCTGAGCTTAGAGGGATATTTCGATAGTATCAATATCGAGTGGCGAAAAAAATTGTTGTAGCTTGTCCACATCCCAAGACCGAAAGTGATTGATAAGTTCACTCACCATCCTAGGCCGGGCCACATCATTACTAGGAATTGGTTTTTCTCATCCCGCCACTCGGCAGCCACGGATCATCCCATATGTTGGTCGTGGCACCTGTACCGATTCTCTTGATCAAGCCCATCTGTAGCACTTCTCTGCCATCCAAGATGGCCCTCCATATCTTCGAGGGTCGAGCCCAGCTGAGCCTCAAGAAACTCCGAAGTTCGGATAATACCTGCTCCAAGTATTTTTGCACTCAGGGAATAAGGTTCCTGCAGAAGCCTCCATGCTTGCTTGGCAAGTAACGCGAGATTAAACATCTCGAAATCACGGAAACCCATACCTCCGAGAAATTTTTGGCATAATCATGTCATCCCATGCTACCCAGCACGTCTTCCTTTTTCCTGCCTTGCCCCACCAGAAGTTTCTGACTAAACTTGTTAAGTGTTTGCACAAACCCCTTGGCAAAAATCTGTTGCCACGATCTATCTGGACTGAGACTGCAGCGAGCTGGAGCCCATATCTTCCGTCCAGGACAGAGCTGGGCCTGGGCCGTAGGCACCGGCGTCCGGACGCAGTGACGCCGGACGGCCGGGCGCTACTGCTGCCCCTCCTAGATGTGTGCGATCTTGTTTTCCATGGGACAGAGACTCCGAGTCAGGCTCGAGAAGAGATTCGTTTATGTTTCCCCATCGAGCACTAGCCCTATATACCTTCTTCTGCTGGTTCTGTACGTCGTCAGACCTTGATCGCGGCGCGTGACCAGTGACCACGAATCCGTTTATCCAGTCTCGCCTGTTCTCTCGTAGTCGCTGTCTCGTGTGGTCCGTCCGATAACGAAACCAGAGGAGGCGCAGACGATGGATTCCGACTATGAAGCATATAAAGCTAGCCTCTTTCGCGATGACTGGATCAAGGTTTGGTCCCGGAATCACGGTTCATCTGAAGACACCAGTGAGTTCTTACTCCTTCATTGATCAACCCCCTTTGGTGCCGTTAGAGTTCTCTCTGCTCAGCCCGTCACTAACTGACAGCCCAGAAACATCTTCTCTGTCAGTAACCCGAAGCTATAATTAGATAGATAGCTGCGGTAGGATCAAAACCTGACCGATAAACTGCTGTTAATTGCGTGAACCCTGAACATGCTAATTAGTTCCACTGTTATTTCTGCTGCTGCTGCTGTATTCGATCTTAACTCACTTGAAATCTCCTCCAACTACGCGCAGCGAAGATCGGCCCCATGCGATTCACGGATGAGCCCGCACCACATTACGGTTCTTTCCCCATGGACACTCTGCAGGTATTTTCAGTCAGGGTTGAAGGAATAAGAAGGGGATTATTGCAGTGGCCGATCGATGTGTTCGGCATCGTCGCAGTTCGTAGTACGACACCATCGACTTCAATCGCAACATATTATCTTCAGCCGCACAAGAGACAACTGCCAAACCCTCACCAAAGAGGTTTGTAGCACTGCATATTTCCTGTTCACCGTTTTGTTTGTGTCTCCTGTTGTTTGTGCTGCCTTTTAGTATTGTTCTGTGTTGATTGTAGATTATGCTGCTCAATGTCATTATCCTCTTTCACTCAAGCTTACCTCTTGTTCATTTCTTAAATAAATGGTGTTGCTTGCAGGATCGGAATTTAGCACTGGAAGGTCCGACCCGTGCCGTTCTGTGGATGGGTCATCTGACGATCGAGGTTAAGCTGACAGTGAAGGGGGCTACTGAATCCGAGGATAAAGACTTGAGCTTTGCAGTTGTGCCGATTGCATGTGGTAATGCGTTGAGTTCATGCCAGATTTATCGTTACACCACTAGCAAGCTTAGCACATTGAAGCTTACGCTTGGTCATATCCTTAGCTCCGTGGAGGCCACCATATTTTGTGCGGGTCAGTGAAGGGTCATGGCCGGATGGTTTCGGTGCCCAGTTTGTTGCCTTTGCCACCGGCATCCATTGGAAGGGAGTCGGCGTTGATCACAATAGGGTCATCTTGCTCGATTCTGGAAGCGGAAGGTGTCTGTTGCCGGTGATAATAATTGGGATCACGCTTTCGCGGCGTGTTGTTTCTGTTGAGACTACTGGAAAGCTGAGGGTCTGCGTCAAGGCTTGGGAGGCCTCGAAATCGGCTAAAAATGCCGTGAAGGATGAAGTAATTTTCGAACCCAAGAAAGCTAGCAGAAGCTCTGGTTTGCTTGACGCTGGCTTTTGTAAGATGGAGGTTACTGTTGTATGGTCACTCATTAACTGCAACGAGTGACTTGTTACAGAGATGGAAGATACTATCGAGTATTAGTTTCTGCAGATTTGTTTGGTAATAACAATTGTTTTTGTGTCGTTAAACGCCGCGCAACAGTTTAACTCCACTTCTCGGTCTGTACTAGTATCAATGTTGTATAGTACAATAATTTTCCGTGCTACTAATTGAGAATCTTTTTCGAGCTTATGCTTTGAAAAATTGTTACGAGTTTTCTATGGCTGATTAGATCAAGTATTAAACTTTTTCCACCTGGGCTTTTTGCCACAGCCATAGCCATGCTAAGGTTTAATTGATGACCATGATTATCGTGGTACTTTTATTGGACTAGTGCTAGCAGTGTCAGATCCAGAGATTTTACCTGGTGGAGTAGTTCTTTGTTGGCTATTGCTTATCATTTTGTTAACCGGAACTAAAACCACAACATTTACACAGCATGAAGTAAAACCAGTTCAATTTTAAGCCGTGTGGCAAGAGCCAAAGGGCTCCGTAGCACATGTCTGTGATTGTTCACTCATGGCCATTGGTTGAGTTTAAGGTTTTGTTGGCGAGTCCTTTTTTGTAACTCCTTTGCCCCTATAGGGGGTTGTACAAGTCATGCAGACTTTTTTTTTGGTTAATATAATTGATGCGCAGTTCTTTTGTGTCTGCGAAATTTTTTTGAAGCAATCTCGTGCTGCCTGGAAGTGAAAGAAATGAGGGCTATGGATGGTGAATGAAGCAAATAATATTCAGGTAGGGTATCAAAAGGTGAACCAATAGCCTGTAACTTTTTAAAGCGCATTTTCAAGGAAGTACTCCTTCCATTTCAAATGTGTAATGTGTTGGCTGTTAACTCCACTTTTTTTAAAAATAAATAAATAAATATCAAGGTTATATTCACCTCTTACAGCCTTTCCAAATCTTGAATCTTCTATCTTTCCACCAGCAGGATGTCTTGTACTGCTCATATGTTTAGGCCGCTGCTTGCCGGTGATTTGTGTGGTGTGCCTTTCCATTTGACGGATAGCCTCTCGCCATTCCACCACTTGGAACGCGGTAAAACTCTTTATCTTCCACTGAATGAAGTACGTGCTAATTGCTAATGCACGCTTTTCAAAAAAATATGGGATTGGTACAACACCAAGTCGCCAGCCAGCAAGTGAGTCAGCATAGTAGCTTCATTATTTGACATCTTTTTTGTATATTTTTTCAACATTATAGGTCTCATGGGAACAGTGATTAGTTCACATTGAACAATATTACAAAGGAGAGCTCCGGTGATATAACATGGAGTATTAGGAAGCTATCTAAGGTGATGTATACCATTTTCTGGGGTTTTGGAAGATCTATGCAGATTGTCTAGGCCACAGAAGGTTGGACTGTTGGAGCAAGTGTTCTCATGAGAGAGTACGTTTTGTTTCACCATTTCAGTGTCTTTTTAATAATAGAAATGTTTTACAGTTGAGTTCGTTTAGGGACTTTGTTACACAAGTTTCAAAGTTTTCATGAGAGATTTTGTGCATTTTGAAAAGAAAATACCACCCTGTCATGATGAAAAGTAGCTCAACTGCCCTAATATAGTAGCAAATGCACAGAAAGTATATCCAGTTTATGTTGTCAGAATATTTCATGTATTCATCTTCGGATACTAACATGACCTTGATATTCTTGGCGGGAATTGGACCGTTCCTCGTGGCTCCGCGCCTCTCCTGCGACTCGGAGCGCCTCCCTTTCCGCGCAGCCTCCCCCTCGGCCCTCCCGGCCGGCCGCCGCCGCCCGTTCCTCGGCCCGCGCGGCGGCCGGCCGCGGGTCACCGGCCCGGCAAGGCGCCGGGCGGCTCCCACCCACCTCCACCTTCTCCTCCTCCGGGCTCTCCGGAAACCCTAGCCTAGCCCGGCGGCGGGCGCTCGTGATCGCTTCGTGGGCTGGATCCGCTGGACCCGGCCGGGGCCGGCCGGTGGTGCAGTCTGCGCCCCCCCCTCTCCCCCCCCTTCACGTCACCGCCGGCCATGGCAGGTGGTCATGGCGGGCCCGCCCCCGGCCGGGTGTCGTGGCCGGGCGGATCCGGGACCTAGGGCCTTGGATCCGGCCGGCCGGCCCCCCACTCCGCACCCGCGTCTTTGCGGCGGCGGCCGCAGGCAAACGCCGGGCCGGCCGCGTGTTGGACGCCCTGGGCCCCGGATCCGGCGCCGCGCCGCCCCGGCACCATGGTGGCCGGTCCGACGACGATTAGATCGCACCTGCGCGCTCGATCTCGGCATCCAGCGGGCCCGGCCTTCTCCGCAGACCGCAGCGGTAACGTTGACTGGGTGCTGGCTGAGCGCGGGGCGAGGTGACGCCGTCGGCCGAGGTGGGCCAAGGGCTTCGCGTTCGGGAGTCGCGGCGGTTGGGGCGCGGCCCGGCCAGTTCTTGTCGCCGCCACCGCCGGTGGTGTGAGGGCGCCGGCTCCCAAGAACGCGTCATCGACGCCGTGGTGGCGTGGTTGGCGCTGGTCGTCCCTGGTGACCGTGGGCATGGAGCTCGGTCAGAAAGCTAGCCCGACGTGGTCGGATTGGACGATGGCTAAGATCTCGGTGTGGCTCCTTCTTGAAGGCATCGTCTTGAGTACCATGCCCCTCGGGCCAACGGGGCGCCGGATTCTACGGCTCGTCGCTCCTTCCCGACATGTGGTGGCCCGGGTCGTGCCGGCTCGCTTGCTACCCTACCGAAGGCTCTGTCTCTCCCCACTTGGGTATGTCTAGGCGCGAAACGTGTGCTGCCGTCGTCCCGGTCGCCTCCTGCCAGGTTCTCTGTCGAGGTGTTCTCTTCCCGGCAGATGCTTTGCCGCCGAGGTGCTCTTTTTCCGCGCGTATTCTTTGTTGCCGAGGTTGTTGGGACGGATGCTTCGCCGCCCCAAGTCTCTAGCGGATGTTTTCCCCGCCGCCGCCGCTGATGTCTGCTCTCCGTTCGCCTCTAGCTTCCCAAGTGTTGAGTTTCTTATTTGTAATTGGTGTAGCTGTTGGGCTTGTTAGGTTGTGGGTTTGCCCTACCCCCACCCCCACCCCCTCACATTTGCTTGCTGTTTGTATGTGGTTGTAGGGTTCGTCGGGTCATCTATGGATTACTCGGTGAACTCTTTGTACTTTTCAACTTCCTTAATAAAAGTACGTCTTACGCACGCCGAAAAAAAAAAACCTTGATATTCTTTGGGTCAGAATAAGACGGGAACGATTGGAGGCTGAATATGTTGGAATGATCTTCTTAGGAAGTTTGATGTATCTGTCTCCCCAGAAAATATGGATAAACCTGACCATTGTAGAGTTGATTTTTGGTGTAACATAGGCCCTGTCCAGCTTTGTATGTGAAAGATAAGCACAGGCAGCTGTCCAAGCATATCCGCATGCATTCTTCAAATGAGATTGACTGGTTTGAAGTCAGATCAAAGCCATGAAAAATCACCATGGGGAATCTTGACAAATTTAAAAATCCTCTTGGTTGCCCACAGTTGGTGTTGACTGTTGGACTGCATCCTTTGTTCCAGTCCTTTGGATCGGTCATGTTATATCCTGGAGGACAAGTGCATTTGAGACTCCGTGAATACTCACAAATCCCACCTTTTCCACATAATCCATGCACATAGCACATCTGCAGTAAAGCCTCCCCCTGTGATAATCCAGTTGCCTGCTGCATTCAAGCTGTAGACTCTTAGTTGCCAACTTGCCATCATCATCGATGGAGCCACGTTTATCAGAATCTCCCCTAACTCACTGGGTGACGATTGATTGGCATTGTGTGGACAGCTCGGGTGTTCTTAAATTCTGTCGTTGCATTTGAGTTCCACTTCTTCTAATAGGATTTTGTTAAATCTGATTATGATGATGATAAGATCGAAGATGATACTAGGAAAAGAATCTCATGAGACAACCAGACTAAAAGCCATAATCCAATTAGGATCTAGTTTGATCTCAAAACCAAGGGGGTTTGAGAGGATTTAGGGGATTAAATCATCTAATAGGATTTTGTTAAACCTGGTTTTTTATAGAGTGAAATGACGGCGAGCTTGCATATTGTTCGACAAGGTACAATTAGTCAAGAAGTAAGAGGCTTTTACCCGCGGTACCATTATGAAAAAGCTCCCCCGGCGGTACCACTAAAAACTTTGGGCCGCATTCAGATATCATCGCCAAGTGTAACTTATCCCCTATAACACTTCCGTCCATTTTGCACACTAACAACGTTAAAACGCCCCAGAAAAGACTTTCTTGCCCCTCGCTCCCATAGTAGCCGATCAAAATCATCATTGTCCTCTATACTACTCTCTAGTGTTTGAGGTTGGCCAGAAAGGTGTGCATGCCGCATATGGCTGTACACATGTGAAAAATCTAAAAAAAGTGCAGCACATATGCATATATGTGCACTTGTTTTGAACATAAGAAATTGACACAATATATAATAATAATATTTAACACAATATATACCAATAATATGGTTCATAGACTAATTAACATTTGGTCACTAGTTTGCACACATCGGTTTCAACGTTGTCTAACATAACATTACAGCACACGACATGTACTCCTACCCTCCTCCGCGGTCGGCCAAGCCACACGAGCAACCAAATTGGGATCCACTCCAGACTACACGCCGCCCATGCCCGTGCGGTTCGTCTTCATGGCCGTTCGCTTGTGTCTCGCGGGGTTGCGCCCCATGCCCGCATCGGAAACGCGGTCGCACCTCGGTGTTCGTCTATAATGCCTGGAGGCACAATCAACGTACTTGATGACGAGGGTGTCTACCCCCTCCTCATCGCGCGCGATCAATGGCGCAATCAAGTGCACCAACCAACCGATCCGGATGTGGACGTCCCTTTGGGAGGCGACCTGAGCCTGAGCCCCCGCTCGTGGCTCGCCGCCCGCTAGTACCGTATTGCCCCGACCGCCAAGGCATTGCCACTGCCAAACTCGAGAGAAGAAAGGTTTGGCGAACCGCACCAAGACCACGGTTAGTGTCAGATTCAGCCTCGAGGTTATGCCTGACCACCAGCAGTTCTGTTCGTCGCTTGAACTCTGGCAGTCTGGCTTTGCTCTCTCCTGTTCCGTAGATATGCCAATAGTGACCGGTACTATTCTCAATTCTTTAATTTCCGCAAAACAAGTTTCCTGTTGGCAAACTATCTGAAAAGTAGACAGGAGTACATTTAAGTTTCTAAATATTGTTTCATTTGTATACCATAGAACTTGTGACATATCAATGCACTAAATTTCAGGTTACATACCCAAACATGCTGGAATGGTTTGAAGGGCTCGGGGTGGAGATGGAGATATCTGACATGTCCTTCTCAGTGAGCACACAATTGGGGACCAGCGCCAGCAGATGCGAGTGGGGCAGCAGCAATGGCATCTCAGGCCTCTTTGCACAGAAAAGCAATGCACTCAATCCTAGTTTCTGGCGCATGATTCGTGAGATACTCAAGTTCAAGAACGATGCGCTGTAGGGGCTGGGGCCGGCGCGCCGGCGCGGCAGGGGCTGGGGCCGGGGCGGCGCTCCTCCTCTTCGCGCGACAGGGGCGGCGCTTCCCCTTCGCGAGCGTCGGGTCTCGCGACTTGGCAGGCGGACGAAGGAAACCGAGCGGTCAGTGCTTTTTTTTACTCGTTCCTAAAGGTAGGATTCTAACGTTCCACATGTGCGCCAATGAAAACGCCGGAAACGAATGGAACACGAATAGAGTGGTATAGGGCATAAGTTATACTTAGTCGATGGTATACGATGCCGCCTTGTAAAGTTTTTAAATAAGATACGCGCCACGCAGCCTTTTTCATAAATTGCATACGCGTGAAGTTCTCAAGAACTAAAGGATGGTGAGAAAGATCGATTGCTATAAATTGTGGTGAATGAACCAATAGATAAACATTATTGCACAGGCAAAGACTTTTTAAGGAAGCAGATCGACCATGCCGCCGGCGACCGGTCTTATTTAGATGGCAAAATATTTGCCTCCAACTTCCAAATTTTTAGACTCTCTCTCTCCCATCACATTACACTAAATACACCAAAAGACATATATGTTTCGAGCAAGAAATGTAGGTAAAAAAAAAAGCTAATTACACAGTTTTGTTGTACATCATGAGACTAATCTTTTGAGTCTAGTTATCCATGATTGAATAATATTTACCATAAACAAACTAAACGCGCTATAGTGTCTTCTGAGTTCCAACAAATTTTTAAGCTTTTTGCTTTCTAAACTAGGAAAAAGGAGGCTAAGATATATCATGTCATACCCTACTGTTTCCGCATTTCCAATGGGTTTATTTTTCTGGTATCAGCATGTTTAGGCCTACAAAATCAGCAAAAATCTTCGCAATATTTTCATGGGGTCGAGAGCATCATAGGTAAATAGCTGAATCAGCTGTCTCAGGACCAAGGTAGAATAATTAGGATAATTTCAGTTGAAGGATTCAATCTGCTGCCGTGTGGAATTCATCATCATGGTTACAATTTTTGATTTAATTCGGTTGAAGGATTCGTATGTGTTTGGATTGACGCCACACTTCTCCCCGCCAGTGTGTGGCCCGCCACCACTTGTTAGGCCAGTTTTAGTTAAATGCATGCGTAGCTAAAGCCTACGTACATTTCTCTTTGTCGTTTTGCTTCATTCTTGTGTGGCAGAGTGTGGCGAGCATGACGAAGAAATTGACCGCCGCGGACGAGAGTGGGCGTGGGCAGGGCCAAGTCTGGTCCCAAACCAAACATCCCCCTCAATCATGCTGCTGGTGGACAGCCTCTCACGGACAGTCTGTCATGGAGAGAGAAGAGTTGCGCCTGGGCCTAGAGCCCTAGACATGATAATGGATCAGACCAAAACATCACCCAGGTCCGCCTTGAGGCCCATATGAATTTCGAGAAAGAAGCAGCCCGTCCTGACCTTTTCTGGAACCCTTTTTCTCCCGTTGCCCCCGCGTGCGAAGCTTTCTCTCTCGTGGCGACGACTGGACGACCGCCGCCGCCGCAGCCCTACGCCAGGTGCTCACGGCCCTTCGCCGGATCTTCTTCGGCCCCTTCGCCGGCGACGAGTATGCCCATCCCTTCTCTTCCCTTTCTGTTACGCGAAACTGAGCACCCAAACCCTAGCTTAACCTATTTGTTGTTCGGATCTGATCTAATTACAAAAAGTATACATATATTATGCCTACTAACTTCGATTTTGTTTTTTTTTTTTTAAATATATCTGGTGTATGTATGCACACATGTCATTTATTGGGTCCGCGCCTGCCCTGTTTGTGTTCGAACCCTGGCCAAGGGGCAAGTATATCGATTTACATCGTTGGCTTGACTGGGGGAAAATGATTGGGAACTAGCTTACTTTGTTGTTGATTGAGAAGTTGTAATGTATCTTGCCTGTTACCAGTCTGTCAGCCTATTTCTGTTCATCTTTGAAGTAATAGCTTGTTTTCTCCTTACCGATTTGCCTGTACAAGTCTGATGCGGAATACTGCTGTAGGATAACCAATCAACCATATTAATCAGCATCGCGAAACTAATTTTTGATGTCGATAACATTGACCATCAGCCATTGATGTTTCATAAACCAAGGTTGCATGTTTTCGATGAATAAAACTTATTGTTGAAGCTATCCCTTAGTTTGTTTCGTGACTGAGCTAGCATCTTGCAATAAGCAGATCTTGCTTATCGCTGACTGCCTCATATATATGATTCCAACGCTTCTTTACCTGCCTAATTAGCGATTATGGGGTTAGGTGCAGCTCACCTAGTGCCTTGTGCATTTTAGAATACTGCTTTAGTGAGCACCTAGCAGGGTTTTTAGGTCATATATCTTGTATACAGCAACCATGCACTTTAGTTTACTTATACACATTTTTTAAGGTGCTGTTTTGATTTTTTACATTAGTATTCTAAGCACCAATATGCTTTATTTCTTTTGTTGGTTGTTTACTTGATTATATTTTAACGATCTTAAACGGTGTGCAGATTAGGTTTTAAAATGGATGAAATAAAATTCTTTGCCGGATGGATATAACAAGGCCTGCCTGAGAAGGAGCTGCTCTTTTTGCAAGGCTTAAAAGTTGCTCTTTCTGTCCTTTTTTTTTTCTTTTCTTTTGTCTTGTTAGTCTCATTGCAAATTGCAGGGACAGGGACAATAGACACTTAGTGGGGGACTATCAGTAATACCGTCTTTTGCAATTGCAGGGGTTGTACCTTTGGTGTTAACTATTTGAAGGAGTGAGTTTAGGCTAATAGACTGCAGATATCCAATAATGTTTTGCTCTGGAGAAATATTATATTTTTCCTGTGTCATTTACTTATATATACTCAACTCTCGTCATTTTGATATTAACATTTTGAGTTAGTGTGCAGCTTAGGTCATAAGAAAAGGTTTGGCTAGTGTTGTTTTGCAAGAATTTGAGGTCTGCTATGTCTCGAGCAATTGACCTTAATGTTCAAATGGGTAAATATGCTGTATGCTAATATTTTGGGAATATTGTAAAACAAACAAACAAATACAGTGCAACTACATAGTTGTAAAACGAATACAGTGCATCAAGTTTGGTAATATTCTGGATTCTGATATTGTATAACCGCACTGTCCATCAATACTATTAACTCTAATTTCTTGTGGTTCACGTTTCCATCAGTACTATTAACTCTAAATTTCTTGTGGTTCACGTTCACCAATTAGATTATGGGGGCTTTCGTGTATCAGGAAGCAGTCCTCTCAATTTAGAGAGGTATTAATGATCCAATACTTTCTTTGCAGGCTTCTAGTTGGACTGATTTCGATCCATGGCGAACACTTGGCTTCAATATTTGGTACAGAGAAAGATAGGGTCAACTGCCCATTTTACTTCAAGATTGAGCTTGTCGCCATGGAGATCGCTGCTCACGCCTCCATAACAGGCCAACCATATCACCAACTCTTGTCCTCGTTAACATGTATCAGCGCCCTGACATGATCACCCCGGGTTGATGCTCAAGGCCAGCCAATTGATCCCCACAAGATGCAGGAGCATTTTGAAGATTTTTATGAGGATATCTATGAGGAACTAAGCAAGTTTGGTGAGATTGAGAATCTCAATATCTGTGATAACCTTGCTGATCACATGATTGGTAATGTCTATGTCCAGTTCAGGGAGGAAGATCAGGCAGCTGCTGCTCATGCAGCTCTTCAGGGACGTTTTTACTCTGACCTACCAATTATTGTTGACTTCTCCCCTGTGACTGATTTCCGTGAAGCTTACCTGCCGGCAATATGAGGAGAACAGCTGCAATCGTGGTGATATTGCAATTTCATGCATGTGAAGAAGATCGGTAGGAACTGGAGGAAGAAAATGTTTGGGAATTACAAGAGGCCATACAGGGAAGGAGCCGCAGCCCTAGTCCACATCACAGGAGAGAACGCCGACCGAGATGATTACCGCGGGCGCTGGTGGTGGCGAGGCCGGGGCCGTGATGATTACCGTGGTGGTGGTGGGCGGAGGCCGTGGCCGTGATGATTACCGGGTGGTGCTGGCGGCGGCCGTGGGTCCGTGATGATTACCATGGTGGTGGGTGGTGGGCTTATGGGTGGAGGCAGCAGGCATGATAGGTATGATGATGGAGGGAGGCGAGGCATGGTGGCAGCCCCCTCCCAGGCGGGCGAGGAGCCCTGTCAGGGAGAGCAGTGAGGAGCGCAGGGCTAAGATTGAGCAGTGGAACCGTGAAAGGGATGAAAAGCAAGGGTGAGCGTCACTGGTGTGCCCTTCTAAGGTGGGCAAGGCAGACATTATCTGTTAAGTCTGTCTTGCAATTTGCTGGTTCCGTTCTCTGCTGTGCCTGTGAACTTAGTATTTTATCAGGATTTGCCTTGAGCTCTAGTGATCTCTAGTGCAAGGATTCTTATTTATTTTTGCTGTGCCTGGGAACTGTCATTTTTGTATCCCGTAATGTTTTATCAGGCTGCTCTGTATTGCATTTGCTCTGCCCTTACATTATGCCGAATGTTTGGCATGCCATTGTGGTGGACTGATGGCTGCCTGATTGTAATGGATCATCACTGATCATTCCTGGATGGGGTGCACTGGCGGTCTGGCGCCCTTTTGTTTTCGTTTCTACTGTGCTTTGCCTTGTGACGCCACCTCTGAGGTCGCGACTGCATTGATTTTCATGGTCAGAATTCAGAATTCGAGAATGAAGAAAATGGTCTAGGGTCCAAGATCTGACGGGCCCAGCTCCATCCTCCTGGCGGCGCAAGGGTTTTGAATCGACGATGACGACGCGAAGATGTTGAAGATTTAGCCGGGTACTGGGCTAAGAATGGGCGCTGGTAAGCTCAGGAAGGACCTCCGCAACCACCAGCCCCTTTTCGCTCGCCTCGTCCGCGTCGGAGTCGGACGCCCGTCTTCCTATAGCACCCGCCCTCGGCCCTTCATCCGAGGTCCGCCTACTCCCCAACGTCCACTCATCTACCCAACGCTGGCGCTGCCCCATGGCCTAACTAAGGTGCGAGATGGTGGAAGAATTGATCCATTTGTCCAGACGCCATCGGCTTGAGTAGAAAAAGTAGTGTGGTCCAACAAAAAAGACTGGCAAAACAAAAAGATGAGTAGCTTTTGGTGGCGGAGGTGGAGCCATTGCGCGCGTCCAGACGCCATCGGCGACAACGAGGAAAAACACTTTTCGACATTGTTTTGACGCTTGGCCGCAACTCCATTTGATCAATTGTATGATTCATTTAATGTAGAAGAAATAAACGGTATATCAAGATCGCTATACCTTTTAAATGATTATCCTTAATTTATAGTCATATATACCGAATCTTTTTTTTTCTTGGCTTTACCGAATTGCATGTTAAAAATTTTGACTAGACTACCCTGGTTTAAATCCTGGGTCCGCCCGCCACTGAGGCCACCTCCCTGGCGACGACGGGGACTACGGAGACGACCGCGATGTAATCCCGCCCCGCCGTCTGTTCAGCTTGCCTCTCCTTCCTTTCCGTCGGTTGTTCATCGTGGCTGTCCTGCTTCCCTCACTGTTTTGCCTCCGCAGGGCCTTCGAGCTGCAGTATCCCAGGGACCTGGACCCACTGGACCCACGCCTGAGCTGGACGCTCGGCGATGTGGATGTGCTCGCCGAGCTGGACGCCACCCACCGCCCTGCGCCGCCAACGCCCCTGAAGCAATCGCCGGATTGGTAATATCTAGCTTGCGTCTGGCTCGATCTAGTGATTTTCCGTTCCATAAGGTCCAACAACTTTTGTTTGGTCAATTTAGGGCTAATGGCGGCATTTTGAGGGAGAAGGCATTTGTGATGCGGGTTGACGATGATGACGAAGACGAAACAGAAGATGAAGACGATGGTACAAGTGATGGGAAGTCCCGGGCCTCGTGGCCAGAGGAGCAAGGTTCTCGTGTAATGAACTCGAATCAAGGTGAATTTTGATACATGTAATTGCAGTTTGGTTTCTGCATTAACTTCCTGTAGAGGGAGGGATAATTGTAAGGAAGGCAACATCTGTCTTAGGACAAACTATGAAGCATTAGGATCCCGTTGGACCATTAAGTATGCTCCGTAGCATGTGTTTTTCCTTTCCAAAACTGTAGAAGCTTCCCCTGATGACTTTTATGCATGCTATAGTTATGTTCCTTTCGTTTTTTTGCAGTGATTCAGAGGATGGATTAGATGGCCAAGTTGCCCCAAAGAGCATTCTTCTTGAGCTGAACGCGAGCATCATCTAAAAGTTCAGGTGTGTACTGAGCATTTTATAATGTTTTAACTGCATCTTTTTGTGATAAAAACCATTGGACTTTTTGTTGTGTCCTCATTGCAGTTTAGGTTCATAACTAGGTTTTACTTTTATGCTTAGCATTTAATAATATTTTTTTATTGATCCAAAACAATGGAATACAGATACTTGCAATATTACTCTTTTTAATGTTTATTAGCTGGCTAAAATTATACTACAAGAAATTTTGAATGGAGCACTTTTGGTTCCCTTTTATACTTTCTGGATATGTCACACTTGTATGGATGAATAAAACACCCTCTACATTTCGAGCATAAATTGCATCATGATATTGATATGCAGGAAAAGATGTGCTTTGTCAGTTTTTTTAAAGGAATACAGTAAGGGAAACCAAAGTGCACTGTACATGGCATTATATATATATAAATATATAAAAACAGTAAGCAAAGCTCTGAAGATTTGATCATTTATTTGTTCTCATCTCTCATGTTGAAATAATGAAGACTTCCATGAAAATTGATGTTGACATTGTGCTTTTTGTTTTCTGGATTATATCAAAGAAGTGCTTAGTCAGTTTGGTATCAATTTGAGCATTCTTTCAATTACAACATTATTTTATGTCAAATGGAAAAGATTGAGGCCCAAGAAGTAAGATAGCAAGGAAGCAAACTTGCTAATGTTAGGTCATCACCATTTTATATCACTTTCAATTGTTGGGTTGATTTCTAGGATTTGAAAAATATTTTCAAGCAAAACAGGTCATACTACTATTGAAACTTGAAAGTATGAAAGGGCAGGGCACTAGGTTCACTGATGACATTGTTTTTATTGGATGATTTAATAACATTGGTTATTTTTATGACATGAATTTAAAGACATCCCACCAATTACAGCATTCTTCTTCCACTCTTGTGTGTTTTAATAATGAAGGACCATTCTTGGACCACATTTTTCTATTTAAATACCTGTCTACATCATGTATGATATTTGTTCTTCAGGAAGAAGTTAGAAATAAGCTAGCTTCATTGAGGTATGCCACCAAAATGAAATTCAGAGAACTATTTCTGCATTTGCACGACTTCAGAAATATGTGGAATCAGGAAAAGAGATAGACAGAAGACTCGATGTACACTTCCAGAGAAGAATGTATGTACCTTTCTTTTTATGTCTCTTCATTTCTTGAAGTATTCAATATCCGTGCATTTTCCATAGCTTTTTTTTAATACCAAATAAACATTACATTACGCTTGTTTAAGGCACAAAGCATTTTGTACTATTCCAATGTCTGTATCCAAAACAAGCTTCATAGTAGCAATTTCTCTGATAAGTGATAGGATCGCTCAAGTTTTGAGTTCAATATTCTGTTGAATCCTACATACTCCTTTTTTAAACTTGGTGATGGTTTTCACTGCATATCTACAGTATACCCGTTAAGACACACACTCAGATCACTGTTCAGACTACAGTGTACCTTCGTTACTGAAGCTTGACCTGTTACTGTATCATCATACTCTAACCCAATACTGTTCACTCTTCCTCCTTTTGTTTTTCTTTTTTTTTTCCTATACATTTTTTTTCCCAATTTCTTCATTTCTCTCTCTCCCAACCTTCCCCTTATTTTTTTCCCATATTTTTTTTTTTTCCCATTCCTTCATTTCTCTCCAACCTTTTTTCCCCTTCCCACACTACTGTTTACTCTTCCTTCTTCTGTTTTCTTTTTTTTTTCTTATTTTTTTCTCCATACATTTCCAAAAATTTTCTCATTTTCTCCCAAACTTTTTTTCTTACTTCCACGCGAAGCGTGGGTTCCACGCTAGTACTTCTATTACTCTATCCCTCATGACCAGTTTATGTGTGTTTGAGTTATAATTGCACTGTACAGCAATTGTGTTTTTTAAGGAGCCATTTTTATGAATTATCTTTGTTGTGTTATGAAACAGTCGGTCATATTGGTTCCTTAGCTTTTTGTGCACTGATACAGAATTTGTGTCTATTGCATTGTTTAAAGTTAACCATTGATTCTTCAGATGCCTAAATTGACCTTTTTAGACTATGCTTACTATTCTATTCGAACTTTTTAGTTGAGATGTGATAGGATATACTTCCTCGAGTGCAAATATTTTTGATACAAAATATGGTTCATTCATGAGAATGAGAATGTACCATTCTATTAGATACAAAAAGAACCGAGGAAAAAATTGACAGGAAATACTACCATGTATATTATCTCTATAAGATGGTTTATAACTTATAAAAGAAATCATGAATTATGGTGTATACCTGCAACTTTTTAGTACTTTATTTATTGACAATTTTTATTGTCTTCAGTATTATATTATCCTATTGCTTTCTTGTAGTGCAGAAGTACTACTCGACAAACACTTATCTATGGTCCAAAGGGATCATGAGCAAAAATCCCAGATTGTTGAATGTCGACTAAGAGATGATGCAGCTCTTGAAGAATCTAAAAGAAAAGAGCAAGCTATGAAGGAAGGAAAGTTAAGGCAGGAAAGAGCCCGCAAGAAGCAGAGGTTTGATTGCTCAGATTCATCGTTATCACATGTACACACACGATTTGGGGGGCTTAGGGTCTTTTTGTAACACTGGAGTGGATTTGATATTAACCAGAGTAAATGTTTTGAGTTCCATCAGTTTTGATTGCACCTATTGTCCCCACCCCCACCCCCACCCCCTTAAGCTATTCCCCCACCTTTTCATTTTGAAGATTTGCTTACCACCAGTCTTGCTTTACTTCGGTGGCAGTCAAGTAATCCCTTAAAAGCCCTTGTAGCTAATAAGAAAGGTCATCAACTATGCAGGCTAGGCAGAAGGAAGCTGCAAAAATTAGCAGCTGAAGCACGGAAAACAGCATTTGAGGCTGCTAAAAAGGAAGCAGCAGAAAAAGAAGCAGTGGAAAAGGAGGCTGCTAAATTGAGAGATGCAGCAGCTTCCCAATCTAGTCCAAATTCCCAGAATAACATTGCAGGTAATTTTGTTTGAAGAATTGATTCGCAAACTTAATATTTATAGTACTGTTCTAATGTTCTTGTACTGATTTTCCTAATAGATAGATTTTTCTTGAAGTATCTAATATATAGAATTCATTTGTACCATATCTATTCTCATTCATGCTGAAATCATTTGAAAGGAAATCAATACCACTTTGTGCTTTTCATGAATAAGGTTTAGTATCTGTTGGGTTGGCACTTAGTTAAACTCGAGTTGCAATTGTGCAATGCCTATTATCATCTGATAGTCCATTCATCAGTTTCTAACTTCCAGTTATTTTCTTGACATTTAATTTCCTATTTTAAAATTCATTTAACTTATCTTTTACAGTGTGATGAAGAATATCTTCAACTCCTGCATTAACCAATTTTACCCTATGTTATTTACAAATTGTACTATGTCTTGTTTGATGTAGTCGGATTCACATCAATCCACATGTGTTGGGGTGGGTTGAAGTGGAACTTGAACTAAATTCCACCCCAACACATGTTGATTGAGGTGAATCTGACATCATCCAAACAAGGCCTAAGATAGTTATGTACTAGCATCAATCATTCAGTCATATCTTTTATTGTTCTAGGATCTAGTCACAAGGTAAATATGCAAAATGCAAGCTTGTTCTATCAAAGGTACAATTTCCCATAATCTTAGAAATCATGCTAACAATTCTGCTGCACAAATGTCAAACACTCATAACTCATTATGCAGCACATACCCAGAAAGAGAAGGAAGTGGAAATTCTGCTCTATTTGCACATATATTCTCTTTACACTTACAATATACAAATAATTCTGTATTTGTATGAAGTATTATCATCATCTATGCATGTTATTTCCCCAGCTACACTACTTGTCTGTTGTATGTTTAAGAACTTGGTCTTTTCATGGTAGGTATAAAAGTTTTTGCTGATAAATATGCATTAGAAGCAGAGTCGCGAGGTGGGGTATTAGTACAGAATCAAGTGCCGGAAAACATTCTTTCTCAGCAAGGTCTTATTTTCTTCTGAAGCTTAATATTTAATTGCAGTTTCTAACAACTTGCTGTAATTTTGTTGATTTCATTAACCCTGATGAACAATGGCTGCTCCATGAGTTACCATTTGATGTAGAGATGAGTATATTGATAACTTTATACTCTGGCTGACATCATACCATGCAGGAATTCAGCAAATATGATCGCAATAAATTGCCAAGTCCATTAGTAAACTTATGCCAACTACTGACAGTGTCAGGTGAGTGATTACATAAACTATCTGAAAGCTACGCTTACTGTGATATTAAATTCATAAATATAAGTGTTTTTTTTTGTAGTATGATAGTCAGTTTTTACAAAATACCTTTTTTTTTTTTAAAACAGTTTTACAATATACGCTTTGTAATTTTTAATTTTGAATCTAATTTGAAAATCTTGGCGGTGCCACATTTTGTTCCTTCTAAACCCAATGCATCGAGCCATGAGGATTACGTCATTAAAGTAAACTTGCTCAACATCATGGTTTTTTGTTATGTGCAAAAATTTGTCTTGCAGACCAATTAGCAATGAAGCAAGTCTTTTCTGAAACAATAAATCTAGATTGTTTTTTTGCTAATGCCTGACCTTTTGTGCCACCAGTGCATGGGTCCATGCTTTTTTTCTGCTTTATTTTTCACTTATCCTCCTTTTTATCACCATTTGTTAGTTGTTACACATCATGTGAATAAATAGTGATCTGCCTGTTGTTCAGAAATATTGTTATGGATAATTCATCTGGGTGTAATTTGATTTTCCAATTGTATATAATTTCGTGCAGAGCAAGGACCAGTGAGCTTATTAAAGCTCTAGATGGACAGGATTGTCCCCGGCCCAATCTCTTGTTGTCTATTTGCAAACAAGGTAGATGCTTTATATTTATTATAATAATTTCACTAAATTAGTAGCAGTCAGTATTCTGTGATGTGGAATGTCAGACAAATGTGTGAATCTATTTTTGTAACTCAATTTCTTAGTGACTTGTGTTCATGCATGGGCTTACAGCCTATTATCAAGAGTGAACATTTTGAATGATGTGGGTGCAAGCATCTGTACTGCTCTGTTCCAAAAATATAAGTTGCAGTAAATGTTCTCTTTAGGAGCATCTCCATTACCCATGGGTCCCACCTAGTTACTCATTGAAGGATCAATGATTCACATGGTCATTTCATACAGGCTCTTCATTTTTGTTTTTGCACAAGTCTAAATATCTTGTATATTTGATTGAAGGAGTGGTAGCTAGCAGCATAACTTCAGTTATTTCAAATGGTATTCTACTATTGAGTTTGTACCTTCCCATTTAGTTGCCATTAGGGCCTAAAGGCTTAAACATCTTTACCTACCATTTGTTTTCTTTCTTGCATGATGAAATTTTGCTTAATATTTATTGACTCACATAACTAACCTTGTATGCTTTGCAGATTATTTCAATTGTCAAGAGTAAAATAATAAGGACAAAAACTTTGGAAATTTGGCCTTTAAGTGTGGATATGTCATGCTATTAGTCACAAACCAGGTTTCTTCTTGTCATCCTCAAAGTATCATTTGTCATTATGCATTATTGAATTCTTATTAACGATACTGTGGTGTTAGTTTAGTGCCGATCACAGTCTACTTAGATTTTTTTTGACCTGAATGTTCTGAATATACTACATAACCCGATATATTTCATAAAGCACAAGAGTACATATTCCAGTCAGATAACGAATAGCTTATGCAATTGTGTTGTAATAAGATGGAACATATCAACTGGGCAAAGTGTGTCATATGTATCCTTATACCCAGACACCTGTGAACATGGGTGTGGTCATGCTCTGCATCTGATTCATGGAAGTTTGAATATATTCATGGATCTTTGATATCAGTGACATTAATCAACTGTGTGATAAAAATCCAGCTGCCATTGCCATGTGCCAAGATGACATGACCCTTCCATATTTCCTATGGCTTGCTACTCATGAAACTTGTGATCCTGCTTTGAAGTCTAATTTCATTAACACTGGGTCACCAATCTGAAGGAATTTCTATTTATTATGACTTGTGATATACTTGTATATTAACAAGAATTGCTAAGATTAGCAAATCGATACATTTCCTTTCCTTTCATGACCACCTCTGATGTGTCCTATTGGTCAGGTGCCAGACGTAATGGATTATCTTTTAGCGGAGTTCAACAGAGTTTGCATATACACGGTTCCAAAGCATCTGCATGCTTTAAATGTAAGTCTGCATGGTGTGAACTCTGTAATATATTTGGAGTTTGTTTATTTCTGACTCTAGATGGGATGCGATGAGAAACACCCCAATAGATTATAAGCAATGCTCAGAATTATTTAATTCATTTTTTAACAATTGTATGCAGCAAATTTTGGACTGCTGTGTCATACTGTCACCCACCGCTTTATATATCAATTTATTAAGCTTTGATTTTTTTCTGATGATATCTGTGATTTTGTAGGCACAAGTACGAACTAGAAATTATTTACAGACTGATAGTTACCAGGAAGAAAATGAACAACTCCAAGAGCACTGAAAGTTATCTAACGTACGCCGCTAAGCATATCAAATTGTGGCGCGTAAATGATTCAGGTGTGCACTTTTCTCTCAGTATTGTTGCGTGCTTGTTTTATATCTTCACTGAATTGATGAATTTTGGTAAGATATGTTTCCTGTCCAGTAGACTGGCCTTATTGCAGTAGAAACAGAAAGGTAACTCCTAACTTCATTTACAGACGGAAATCAAAGGAGTACGTCCATCCTCATGGCTTAGCTGAGGGATGGAAATGGCTCGCCATGTTCTCAATTCTCTCCCAGCTACTACAGCCACTGCCTGTGCTCTTCACGCTTTCCTCAAGGTAGGAATCTGCTTCAAAACCTCGTGTTTGTGTGCCATGTGGTTAATCGGGGTTCTTATGTTCTTTCAGATGGCTGGTTTTGCACTTCACAAGAAATATGGATCACAGTTCATGAAGATCCTGGATGCAATATCACGGTGGTTTTACCAGCTTTGAAAGAACAAGGAACATGATGCAGGCTGAGGCTGTCAACAATCTACAGAATTATTTGAACGACAAGGTCTATCTGAGGAACCGGAAGGGCCGTACCGTTCAGCAACTATTATCCACGAAGTTGTTCAAGATCAAAACACCAGATCCGTATGAGACACCGCGGTGTGATCGGGCTGAAGTGTGGTACCCTCGTCCAAGCTACCACTATCAAAAAGATCGAGCTCATGTAGAGATCAAAAACACCACATCAGCATGGAGCTGTTCGTGTTTCAGAAACGTGGTCGAGCCTTGCAGAGGATATGGCTTTGCAAGGAAATCAGCACCAAATCTCACGAACGAGCATTATTTATGGAGTCTCCCAGATCATTTTTCTCCCCTTCTGCACTGAACCCCTGACACTGTATTTGGTTATATGTGGCAACGTATCCGGAAAAAACATAAGATACGTTGAGGTTTCACCATTTGCTGTACTATGGCATATGGCATTGTATTCGGGAAAGAACTAGGATAGGATAGGCTGAGGTTTCAGTATTTGTTGTACCTTATATCGTAGCCAAGTGGCCAACTCTGCTGATTTGTATCGAGAAACACATTTTGAGAAAATGGATCTAGTTAAGAATGGGCGAAGTAGCCATATTCATCCTTAAATCTTTCATCCAAAGCTCAAATTCATCCTCAACTATTAAAAAGAGCCGGTTTAGTCCTTGAATTTGCAATTTTGGTTTCAATCTCGTGCTTTTGTCAAACATCATCTGCCACACTAGCTCACCCGTTAGCACCTATGAATCAAAGCTTGAAACAGTTGTATCTGCTGTATGCAGCCAGACAATGGGAAAATATACATGGTGATCGACAAAGGTTGCGAAAAAAAAATATGTAAACCGATGCATGGGTGCCTTGTTACGTGACAAAATAATATTGTCCCACTAGTGAGAGTGGTGTGACAATATTTTTAAAGAAACATCCCAGATGCCTTTTACTTATGCTACACACATGACTTACATCTTGAAAAAAAGAAACTGCCTTTTATTTTAGTTATTCCTCTGGTTTGTCATTTCTTGTCTTTTTTGACTTTTAGATTTTATGTTTGACCGCTCGTCTTATTTAAAAATTTTATACAAATGATAAAGTAGCTAAATTATTATTAAAGTATATCTAATGGTAGATTAAGTCATAACAAAATAAATAATATTCATATAAAATTTTTGAATAAGACAAAAGGTCAAACATAAAAATCCGGAAAAGTCAAAATGACAAGTTATTTTAAGACGGAGGGAGTAGACTACAATAGAAAAAGATTCACATAGTCAACCCTTTTTGGTCTCCCAATACAACTCTGAATTTTGAAAGTGAGCTAGTGGCGCATTATCCCGTCGGATAAAGGATGAGATCAACTCAATAGGACTAAATCCTGCCCTTTTTGATACTTCAGAGATCTAATTTGAGCTTTGGATGAAACTTCGCGACCAACATGGCTATTTTGTCGCAGAATTGACTTCGCCGTGATTATATTTTTCGCTGAACGGATGCTCTTGGCGCCGCCCAAAACCCTAGGGCGCCATTCCCTTCGCCTCCATCATCAAGTCCCTCCCTTCTCCTCCTACATCACGGGGCTGAAGGGGTGGGGATTCATCGCTTTTTAATAAGTTTTTTTTCTATAGTAGATCGAAGTCTTCGCGTTTGCGGTTTCTCCCGGATCCAATCGAAGAGATTACTACGCTGTAGCGGCGCCGCTAAGATCATCGGCGGAGCAATGGAGCATGTTGTTCCTTAGCGATGGCAAGACGTTAAGACAACACCATTGATGGAGAATAAGGTACTCTCGCCTTCTTCCTTTGTCTCGGGCCAGGGTTCTATGCAGTCATGGTGATGGGCTAGTGAGATTTAGTTTTCCAACGATATCTATCCGATGTCGGTTGGACTTGTGTTCTCTTATGACGCACTGCGTGAAGGCAACGACGATGAGTTCGACGACGACCGGCATGTGCCAATTTCATTGTGTTTGCATGTGGAGTTTTAGCAGTTTATTCCTCTTTTTGCAAAAAAGTGATGGGTATAAGGATGACGGTAGTGGATGGTGAGATGGCCCTCGCTCGCTCAAATCTGGAGCTTGCCCCCCCGCATATCCGCTTGGGATGGTGATCTAAATGGTGGAATTTATGGCTTTTCAAGGTTTCTTTGTCTCCCATCAATGAAGGTGGGAGTAGTTTGGTTTACTTTTGTAATGAGAGGATGTAACTTGCTTTAGTATCAATGGAATTTTTCCTTATCGCAAAAAAGAAAAAACTACCAAATGGTGAAAAAAAAGACTTGTGCACCCCTAGATTAACCGAAAGGCCTACACACAAAACGTTTTAAAACTTTTATGACTAGCGATGATATCAAGCGGCTCTACAACACATATGAAATACCCATTAGTGCGGTCACGCCAAGACCCCAAGCCGCACCTACCTCTCATGTCTCACATGCAAAACACCCTCGTCAGCGTTGGGATGTCCACCGCCTAACCTTCGTGGTGTGCTAGGACAACCGCCAGCGCTGACCACCCTCCCTCCCCCAACCTTCTTCCTCCGGCGCGACCCCACCGCCGGGGTGGCCCCGCTTTCCCCCCTCCCTCCCTCCCCGCCCCTGGTCCTGCACCGCCGCTGACCTCAACGCCCCACCATCTCCATGCTCACCGACGACCACGGTGACCCCCCGCCCTAGACCTTGCCCGACCGGCCGTCCCCCCGGCCCGGGAGGCACCCTAAGCCATGCAACATTTCGGTGTAGACCTTGGAGATCTAGGCATATGTAGTTATAGCTTTTGTGATGCCAAGACCGGATGGTCGATAAGCGCCATCGCGCCAGCATTTGACTCAATCTATGGTTGCAATCGCGCCGCCTAAAGTCACCGGTCCCTAGGATGGCTATTTAATAGAGTGTTCCTATGAATAGCTCACATTTTGCAGTGAATGACAATGGTATACTACACCTTGTGATGTCTTATAAATGTGGTTGGTTCATGCAAGGCATAAAATGTGTTAATTCGGACCATTCATAGTAGATTCCTCGCATGCAAGAGAGCATAGTGAAGAAGACCATGTCATGTAAAATTTTTATCATAGTGGCATGCATGCTCCCCGCTACACAAGAAGAGACATTGCCACATAGGGATTTATAGAGTTGTCCAATCATCCTTATGGTTGCTTACATGTTGTACTTTATGCTATTCTTCTTTTGAGATGGCTCGTGCAAGATATGGAAATGTTTTGTAAATTCTTCCCTGCCGTAGTAATTTTCTTCTACATGCAAAGTTGACTATAAATATAGTTGATGTAAAAGAATGCATTGGTTGGTCTATGTGTAAAAGGAGTGCATGGTAAAACTTATGCTACCGTAGTAACTATCCTATCTAGAATGGGTGTATCGTAATCGCTAGCCTATGAATGGTAGCTCCACCTTTTCACACATCATTAAACAAGCATACTTTGATGGGACATGGGCCTCCTTTTGGGTATAGAATGTAACTATTTAGCCTTATGAATGGTAGCTCCACCTTTCATACACTTCATTAAACAAGCATGCTTTGATGGGACATGGGCCTCCTCTACTCGACCAAGGACTCTCGAGGTGGCATGCCTAATTAGTCAACCAATTGCCGGCCGCACTCTAAAAAAGGTGAAAGATCCAATGTAGTGATAGTATTCATGTTTTGTCATCGCAGGATGACTATATATAGCCAACTACTTTCTATGCACGCATGCACATACCAACGCCAAAGCATTTACTCCTAAAAATCTACTCTAGGATAGACCGTATCTACACAATGGCACATGCTCCTAAAAATATATCTAATATAAGGACCACTACTAGAAGAGGGGTAGTTGTCCTATCTAGAAAGAGTTAGAGCAACAAAATAGAATCTATTGATGGGTCATGGGGGGCCTCTCTCCCCGACCAAGGACTCAAGGTTGCGTGTGTAATTGGTCAACCAATTGCTGGCCCACATCAGAAGATCTCATGCACAAGAGGCACAGTGCATTGATGTTTTGTTGATGGCCAGCATGTGGCCAGCCCACTTGTCTATGCACGCATGCACATACCCATTACCTCAACACAAACTCCCTACAAAATCTACTCTAGGACATGCTAGAATATACGCATTGGCATGGACTACTAAAACCTTGTGTAATATAAGACAAAGACTCACAGAAGGGCGGTCAGTGACCCTCAAGTGGGCATACGTATTAACTTCGTGTGGCACGCATAATGCGCCACTCAGGAATGCGACATGGACATGACAATTTGCCTCGTGTTCATAGCATATATCAATAATAGGTAATTCAACCTTCCAAATTTCTTTTGGGATAGGTTCCTGGTATAGGTAGCAAAAGTTAGCACTCACTACCCATGTGTCAGCGGTGTTCCACATGACCATCCATATTCAAAACATCTATGATATTTTTAACACCTTCACATCATTTGGTCGCGGTTTTTTGAATCTTAGCATGTGTCACTGAAATTCATATGTACACGAACACTATAATCATATAGTCTAGTTGTCATCACCGATAGTAGTAAAAAAGTAAACATGAATTCATAACTATATTTGATTTTATTTTAGGTCTAAATGCTATGTTGCCTATGTGTGCACGAGTGAGTATGCTATTTTTTCTTAGAGAATAAGTTGTCACTCATCTAGTAGAAACATGGAAAAGGATGGGGGTGTCACAGCAACATGGACAAGGGTAAGAGCATCATCGAGGAACCAACGGCGCCACTTCAAAGTCGATGGTTTGGATGGCAATGTCCCCCTAGCGCCACATCCATCCTGAATTTAGTTCAGATAGCGCTTGTCCCCCTGCTTGTGACTTCCAACAAATGGTTTTGTGCCCATGCCCCATGTCACAGTGTTAACCACCCCCTCCATGTATTATTGCATTTAATTAATTTCATTGGAATCGGACATGATGCTATTGGGTTATCATTTATCACCATTCCTTACGCTACTTCGCGGCATGGCAATGTTGTTTGTGCACCTTTGATTAGTTGGCGCTAAGACCACTCATGTGCATATATGAGTTCATGTGTTATCTAACTCCCTAGGTCCACCTATATACACAAAAATATTCTCACACTTCATATTTGTGTTACTTTAGTGTAGGATCCGTTGTGGTTACCATATCACACAAAAGCATGCTAAGACATATCCTTCCCGAGATATGCTAGCTATTACATATAGAACGAAAAGAAGGTGGAAAACGATGATCCGCTTTAAAGATTGAGATTCGTTCGAGACGAGTAAGGTGAATGGTGCCAACATCCCGCCTCCTCTCCAGGTCGACACAACTCTAAGGATCAAGGCCGCTTCTCACGGACCAACATCTCCCTTTTTCTACACACTTTGTCGCCTCTCATGTGCACTTTCGGGAAGGACTTCCTATTTGCCTCCCACGCTCCAAGCCAAGCACGCTTAACTTTAGAGTACTTAGGAGATGGGCTTCTAGAAAAAAAAAGTTACAACTTGCTGGTATGAGTATTTTATCAACCCTATTAATCCTCGAGCGGTGTCACATCCTCACCCTCTACGGGCCCGACATCGCCGTCGGTCAACCCGTCGGGGAACCTCCCCTCTTGGCCACGTTGAAATCTCATGTTTGGTTTGGAAATTGATGACACACTTGTCGTACTAATCCTTGCTCTAAGTGTGACTTGAGAGATAGGATTACTTGACGACGTGGAGCATGATGATCATGAACATGGATGATGATGATGGACATGGTGGATCGTCAAGCTCGGTTTGTCGGTTCGGAGGAAACCCCGAAGATCAAGGCAAAGGTATACTTGATAGGTTTTTCTTTTTCGGTGATCAAGACACGATAGAGCGCGATGTGATCACATTATAGGCTAGATAGTCGACTATCAAGAGGGGCTGCCGCACAATCCTTTGGTGAAGTGCTTCTAGGTCAATTGACTTGCATATTGCATTTAGGACATGAGAGCACTAACTTCGTTCTTGCCTAATCGATCGACATGCTAACATAAGTGATAACACGATCATCTTCACGACGTGTTGGCAACTCATGGCATGAGGCCGAAGCAAGGTTGAAGCAAAGGGCGACAACAAAATAAAGAACACGCAGAACAGGCCGACCAAACTCACTGGATTCCGACCGGACTCATCGATCCGGACGCCCGTACATGCGTCTGGCGAGAGCATGTTTTTGGTTTGTGCGCGACGGTCGACCGACGGACGCATACACTGGAAGCATCCGGTGCTAACCGGACTCACGTACCGGAAGCATGAAGATCATCGTCAGCTGTGGGCCAGGGGGCTCTGTCGTTTCTGACCGGACGCACGGTCGGCTGCGACCGGACGCTCGACCGGACCCGCTGGTGCGTCCAGTCAGCTGCGTCCGATCAGCACGCAGAAACCCCCCAACGGCTCCTTTTTGAGTAGGCTCTATATATACTTGGTTGGCCGGGTTCTTTGAGCCCTCTCTTGCATATTTGAACACTCTAACTCTCTTGTGAGCTTGTGAGACTCCTCTCCACTCATCTCTTCATCAAACTTCGAATCTTTGGTGAGATTGAGAGTGATAGAAGTGCATTGCATTGTTGATTGCATTCTAGAGGCACTTCATCCTTGGAGAAGCCGGGATTTCGTTTCTCTTAGGAATTTGCTTAGTTCCCCTAGCGGCTTGGAGCAAGAGGCGGTGTTGAGCTCGATTGGAGCTTGTTCGGGGGCCACACCCTATGGTTTGTGAGGGTCGCTTCTTACCCCGCTGGAGATTCGCCAAAGGAGCACTAGTGGATTGCTCGTGGCTTGTTTGATCCTCTCTTGTGATTGGTGTGCTTGAGCTCCCACCGGGATTTGGCCTTCGTGCCATTAAGCAGCAACCATCAAGTGAGTGTATCGCCACAACGGGACTAGCACGTGAACCTCGGTGAAAAATCATCGTGGTTACTTGTGCTTCTTCGTTGGAGATTTCTTTGTACACGGTGATTGGCAAACAACCTCTACACTCCACGGTGGTATTGTATTCTAGCCTCTTTGCATTACCTTCACTAGTATATTTGTGTAGATTTGCTAGGTTGTTTAGTTGGCTAGTGTAGTTTAGCTCCTAGTGGTTGAATTAGTTAGAATTGCTTGATCACCTAGGAGTAAACTAGTGACATAGCTCTTGTGTGGTTTAGAGACAATAGAATTGAATTGTGGCTTGCTTAGTTAATTCGTAGCATCGCTTATTTAGCTTCGCCATCTTATTGTCTAACTGCTTGCTTAGTGTTGTTGCAAGAATTTTTAATAGGCTATTCAAACCCCCCTATAGCCATTAGGACCTTTCACACGTTCGTGTGTCTAGTCAACGCATGTGCCATGCTGTGTGACCACACCGTCCACACAGCCCATGCGCACCATGCTTACGCAAAATGACACACGCATACACGCGGAAACCATATAAGGGGGTCGACTCGATACCATTTGTAATGTCTCGTCCTCCTTGAGGCTAGTCCCGCTTACATCTAACAACTCTCTAAGGATCAAGACTGCCCTCACAGACCAACACGCCTTTTTACGCACACTTTGTCCTCACTCATGCGCACCCGGAAGGACTTCTCAATCGTCACCCATCGCTCCAAAGCCAAGCACGCTTAACTTTGGAGTACTTAGGAAATGGTCTTCGAAAAAAAAAAGTTGCTCCTCTGTCTCATTTTAACTTCGCTTCTATAGTTCAAAAAAAAAATCTCAAATAAAAAGGGTTTCTATGGGCTAAAGTTGTTGGATAGTGTCCTAAAGGGGTGTGCAACCCACGGTAAAAAAAAATGACCTATGCTAGACCTCTCAAGTCTCTCTCATCCACAAGTTTTCTTAGGCGTAGTTTTGTCAGTAAGCTTCCTTTGCACTTGCTTCTGTATGATACGAGCCGTTACACCTTTGTCTTTTCCTCGGTGAATGTCCAAAGAACCTTTTTTAAGAAAAATTATGATATACCATGAATCTTGGTTTGCGTGGCAAGAATCTAGAATGATAGGTTATTGTTATGAGTATTCTATCAACCCTATTAAGCCCTAGGCTCGGGGTGTCACAAATGGCATGCTGGAGGTTCAGACTTTCACTAGCCCCCCTTCGTGACCAAGTATGAGGCACAAGAAAGTGTTTCGAAAGCAAGCAACATGGTATTTTATAGCAAGGATGAATGTTATCATCAATGATCTAACCTATCATGCCTTCAAGGAACTCTATAAGCAAATGAACCACTTCAAGGAGCTTGCTCTCAACTTGTCTAGAGCGTATGTGATACATTGCAACGTAGAGGCGAATGAGCTATTGAAGTGGACGGGCATCAAGGGGCACGCGGTGTGGTGACGTGGGCAATCGAGGGACAACGGCATGGAGCAGATGAGGTGAAAATACTACGCGTCATCAGGGCAGATGGTGGTGTGTGGTGGTGCGGTGTGCACTAGGTGGCAAATGTAAGAGGGGATAGCGAAGATGATGTTTGAAGAGACGACACTAACGTTCGGGAAAGTAGCCTAGGTGCATCGGCAATGGCGACCTGCCTGGGGTCCGTGACTTTTGCATACAGTATGCTATGTACTCTTACCTGTTGCATGATGTGGCCCAACAATGATGGTACCTTATAAGAGGGACCTACAACAGCTATCCATACCTCCTTTCGGTTAGGTGCACGCCATCATCAGCATGCACGGCGTCGGCGACTCTTGCAAACCTCACGCCTTTTGCACACACTTTCAGCGTTTCTGTCAGGCCCACTTTCTCTACAACCGCACTATCTCGCTTTATGGCCTCGATATACCGCTCTAGTAGAAGCACACAAGGAATCCTAATGTGTTCTTGTCGCCCCCCCACATCCGATTTTGTAGTGGACTCTGACATGACCGCTAGCCTTTTGCCCTTAAGGGTGAATCCTAATGTGTTCTTGTCGCTGCCCCCACATCCGATTTTGTAGTGGACTCTGACATGACCGCTGGCATTTTGCCTTTAGGTGTGTTTAGATCCTGAAAATTGGCATCAGAGCTTAACCTAAAAGCACCGTAGCACTTTTCGTTTGTTTGTGGTAAATATTATCCTACCATGGGGTAACTAGGCTCAAAAGAATCGTCTCGCAATGTACATCTAAATTGTGCAATTAATTATTTTATTTACCTACATTTCATACTGCGATATCTCGCGTCTTTTTGGTGCATTTAATGCTTCATGCGATGGGAATTTTTGGAGAAAAGATGGGGAACTAAACACACCCTAAAAGGGCAAGCCCTGGCCCTTATCACTTCCCACTCATGGAGCCCTCGCTTTTGAGCAAATTTCTCACTCATTTCACCCTTCCAACCATTATCCACCAAGGATGGCAGAGATCAAGTTAGTAGCTCCTGCACGAACAATCGGGGTTTTCCCAAGGTTCAGACACCACCCCGCAAAGCTTGGAGTGAAAGAGCACCCTGTGTATCGGGGTCATGAGTATGTAGATCATGACACCAAGCGATGCGAGTCAACATCTACATTACAAAGAGTGAGGAGTTTCCTAAGGCCACGTAAGGCGTGGAGTATGATTGCATTCGGGTTTCACTTCATTGACACCTACCAAGTTGTTGCCCGCAAGGCCTCGTGACATTTTGTGCCAAATCTACGAAGAGCCCATTGCTCGTACCCCCATGCGCTTCTTCCCACCTCCCGGGACAAGAATCGCCTCGTATGGGAGGTCGCATGGAGGCTTTGTAAGGTCGGGAGGCGCAAGAAAAGGACCCCATCATGGCACACCTGACTGCATACTTGCTCGCTTTGGATGAGCAGTATGATGTGATCGGCCCTAGAGGTGAGCAAGTGTCTCCGTCGAGCCTAGGAGTCTGAGCTCTTCTGTAGGATACTCGAGGCCTCGGCTTGCCATTACACATGCTATCAAATGGTCGTAGAAAGTCGAGGTCAGCCGCCCGGAGGCCCTAAAGAAGCCCAAGATCGTCATGTCCAGGAGTTGAAGGATGCCTATTTGTCACAAGGGGTCAGAAGCGTAGGGCACTTGCAACGGAAGGCAGATGCCTATTAGATCTAAAGCTTAGGATGCGGTGATGTTTTGGTGTAGCTTTAGATCTATGTGTTTTCTTTATAGTCAGTAAAAAAATACTTAAGTATATCATATTATATGTTTATTGTGTAGATCTACTCATTTGGAGTCCAACACAATTGATTTTTCTATTTTATGATTTTTTTTTTTTTTGTGATTTACTATGATTTTTTAAAAAAACGCTTTAGGAGGTTGTTTGATCGGTTTAGAAAATTCAGGGGTGAAATAGACCGTTTGATAGGTTGAGGGTTATGTAATCCATCCTCCGTAATTGAGGGTGTGATATAGACTTTTTTCAAAAAAAAAAAAAAAAAACTGCTCCAAATGATTATCTACGAAACATTTACTCCCCTCCGCCTTTGAAAGTGTCGTTGGAATGTACTTCTCACAAACACGCCTCCGGCGACACTCTCGGAGGAACGAAGGAGTATCTCTTTGTGTCTTTGACATCAGTTCTGCCTAGCTGAAACATTTCTGGCTACTAAATGCACCCTTTGCATCCTAAGACTCGGAGCAGAGACCACAACATTAGTTAGCAACAGTATGTTTACCTGATGGCAGTGAGGAATCATGGAAAAAAAAACTAAGCATTTGCAACAGCCAACAAGGCACATGAAAGGTGGTACTATGATGAAAGGTGGTGCTATGGAGTCCCTTGGCACATAAGATCACACGCAGAGACAGAGAGATGGGGCAAGGCGTCACACGCTCCGTCGCTCTCTCGTCTCCCCCTCTCTCCCATTCGTAATGATAATTAATAAAAATAAAAGAAAAGACAGCGGACGGATAAAAAAAGCTCAGAAAAGCCAATATCCTCCCGCTTGTGCCTAAAAGTTTTTAGTAAAACCGATACGAACCAGAGCCTCTTGCTCCTCGTCCTCTCTTCCCTTTTTCTTCCTCTACCACCACTCTTCTCCGGCTCGCTAAAAAAGCTTCTCGAGCTTATAAATACGCTCCCCTCCCTCCCGTTGCCAAGTTCCTCCCCCGATCCCTTCCCCCGTCCACCGCCGATCGCCCTCCGCTCGCTCCACCGCGGCGGGCGATCGCTCATCTCTACCCCCTCTCCGGCGCGCGATTCCGAGCGAGGCAGCACCCACCGAAGATTTCCGCCGACGGCCGGACGGACGGCCCGGCTCGCTCCCTCCCCCTGCCTTGCCGATCGGATCGCGTGCTCCCCGAGGTGACGATCTGCGAATTCCCCTGCATTTTCTCCCCGGTATTTCTCCGCTGCGATTCGCTCGGGCTAGCTCGATTGCCTATCTGTCTACTTGGGCGCCGGTCATGCATGCGCGAGTGGGCGGGCGGGGGAAGAATTGGATTCGCGGGAGCGTGCGATTTTGAGTGCGTACGGCACTGCGTGCGAATTTCGTCGGTGATGGGATGAGGGAGCTGGGGCTGTAATAATAACTATAAGAATACGGCAGTTAGGCGTGTGATTAATTCATCTCGGGATTGTGTGCGCCTGGTTAGTGGCTAAACTTCAGAGAGGTGTTGGATTCGCCTAACCGTCCTGCTTTATGTGCATGCACGTTCTGATGGCGTGGAGAACTTTTGCCAGGCTAGCTAGCATTATTTGCTGCTGTTGCCAGTCATCGAGGCGCCAGGGGATGCATCTGCTATGCTTACTGGGGTGTGCGGTTAGTGTGTAAATATACAATTTCATTGTGTATTGGTGTGCTAGTGCGCACATGCATGTTATTGCAGAGAATAGGAAATAGTAAATTCCACCAAACTACCACATTCATGTCCTAAAATCTTCACAGAACTTCTGGCACCATAATACAATGATACGCAGCTCTCCTGCGTCTTCGAGAAAAAAACTTCTGGCGCCAGTTTGTAGAACCACTAGTCCACTACTACTTTGCCTCCTCACGAACCTGCCGCATTTTCTTCTTACAGTATTCTGATTGCCTGGTCCACTCATCAGCATCACATAGTACAAACTCGAGTAAACCAAAGTAGTGGCAAAAATATGACACTGACGAGCTCATGATAACGCAGGAGGCAAAAAAAAAGGTTGTGGGTTTGTTTTAGAAGGGATCCCAAAGTAGTGGTAGATAAGAATGTGGTTGTTTTTGTGAAATTTTCTCAATGAGAAATGGGCCTCGTGTTAGTTCAGAGTCAGGTATGCTGAGATTATTGTGAGTTTGTTGGAGATGAACTTTCTTTGGTTAAGATACCAATGATAAAACAAAATGGGAACTACTTTCCAGCAAATTTTGGTGTGGTTTGGGATGTTGCAGTTGTGAAGTTGTGCGGTGGGTACCTCATGGCAGTTTGGTTGGTAGTTTGGAAATTAGATACCTTTTGGCAAGTGAAGTTTGCACTTTTGTTTCATGGCTAAAGCTTGGATTGGGGAGGCGATTCTTAATTCTTCTAGGATGATGCTGATATAGTGATACCCTGAGTTACTTTGATGCCAATGAATACAATATTTCTTGTGGATTGAGTTCCCTATGGCTACTTTCAATGCAGTTTAGTTGGTCATGGAGATTTTCTAGTACATTTTTTGGGGGGCAACAACTACACTGTTTTCCATGCCCTCGTACCCCTACCCCTGGCCTCTCCACATATTGTTGTTTCTAGCTTGGCCCTCTTAGGGTTTGATAAATCAAATCAAATTAACATACCTTGAATTGAGGTTTTGATTTTGGGCTATTATAAATATGTTCCAAAGTGCATTTTAGGAAGTAATTGGTTTGCATGACTGCATGCATATAGTCGCTTGCATTGCTTGATTATGAGCATTGTTGTATTTCTTGTGCCCTATTGTTATTACATGCACGGTTGGCTGGGTTGCTATTGACTGCAAGTTGATTTGGGCATTGGAACGATAATATTATCTCTTCTTGTTGAGCATGCCACTTTCATATTCCATCCACACAGAAAGAACACCATTAAAATCTGCTTCCACTAGTTATGATTTTAGCTTGTAGACATGGGCACATGGCAGCAGTTATAAACCTGGTTCCTCTGAAACTGGCTTGAAACAGCTAGTGGCAACAGAGCACAAATTTCAATCAAATTTTCAAATCATAACTGCATAAAATGGTACCAAGATGTCTTTCTAAGTTTTATAGGAGCTCACCTGAATACCTGATTTCACTGTTTCATAACTAGATGATGTGTGTTGCTGAGGAATTTGCAGCTGTACAGGGGAGAGGGGGGATTCATGGAGGGAGAATTGATATGTACCATCCACCATGACATCATAGCGAGTTGTGGCAGGATTGATGGGAAATTTAATAAAATGACAAAATAACATGATTTTACTGGGTCACCTTTAAAAAGAAATTGTTGTCAAACTACATTCCGTGTGTTGCTGAGGGAATTTGCAGCGCTGTACAGGGGGAGGGGGATTCATGGAGGGGAATTGATATGTACCATCCACCATGACATCATAGTGAGTTGTGGCGGGATTGATGGGGAATTTAATAAAATGACAAAATAACATGATTTTACTGGGTCACCTTTTTAAAAAAATTGTTGTCAAACTACATTCGGTTTAGTTACAAAACCGAAAAGTACATGTTAGGAAATTAGCACATACCACAGTGACGTACTGACGTCACACATAGTTAATACCTGTATCTACAGGCAGGACAACCCGTAACAGCTTGTGAGATCTTAGCGACTTGGAAACTGTGAGCATCCATGATGCGAGCACTAAAACAATGAAGTTGGTGCAATGATAAATCCCAATAGCATTTTCAGCAACTATTAGAATGAGTATCACTCTTCTCTACACAGAGATAAATACCTGCAATGTGGAACATATGTAATGAAGCAACACAAGTTAACTTTCTGAAAAGTAGGACACGAGGAGACTGACAGGCAGCAACAGCTGTGCAGTTTTCGTGCACCAGGATTGTGAACAAAGATGTCCACTGAGCTTTTGATGCAGATGGGTGGGGATGCTTTGGTCACCCTTGTGACCATTGGGTGAGGTAGTGGGGCTCTCCCTATTTAGATATAGAAGATAGAAGATTCATTGTCTTCTTTGTTCAATGCAGAAAAGAGTAGTCAATAGTGGTCAAAAGCACATGTAAAATGCAATCCTGATAGTAACTAGCAGTGAACTAGTTTAAAAAGTGCAGTGAACTGATTGGTGCGGATTGAACTGTTGCTATTTCTATTTCAAAATGGAAATGATTACTTGCTACAATTGTCTGTATGTATTATAGTTCTGGTTTCCTTGTGCTTATTATGCAGCTTGCATACACTTTAGGCTGTGACCTATCCATGTTAGGATCCTCCCCTTCCTCTCAGGCATCCATTCCTTCAATTTACCTTGCATGTTCTACTATTTGAAAGTAAAGGTTTCTTGGCTGGGAATGGACTGAAAACCAGCGGGTTTTCCCTAGGTCTTTTTAAGCTCATTTTTAAGAGTTTTTGTTCTGTTTCCTTTTTCTCTTTATGCCTTTTTGAGTTATTAATGCTGCCTTTTTGGGCTCTCCATCCTGAAGAACCAAGCTTTCATGATGAGAAACAGCTTGATTTCTTGTGACTACTGCAGCATACTAACATTGCAAGAAGTTGGAAGCATCACTAGTTATGGATCCAGTTAAATCCTCAAGAGGATCGGATCCAGGTACATTGCATATGGTTGAAAAAAAAAATTGTTTTGGAAGTTATTTAGTGGCTTGGTAAAAGTGGAGCAGATGAATGTACATCATCACATACAACATGATTCTGTCAGTTACCAATATTCCTGTATGTCCATAAAGCATTGATGGCTGAGAAAACTAGGATGCCCTGTCGCCGTGTTACCATTTTGGATCTTTGTTTTCTGATGGAATTAGTTTTAGCAGGAACAGTTGCCATATTTTGATATAACTTGCTCTGAGCCTAAGGTAACCCCAAATCAGTCTGGTCAATTGTCAACTTTTGGTTCTAACTGGATCAGATCAGTAGTTAGCTGCTGATGATCAGAGGTTTCTAAAATAGCTATTCTCCTTGTTGGTTGCATTTACTTGTGTTACTTCTCATTGCCTATGCATATCCTACCTTCTAGCAGCAGTCCTTTGATGCTACACCTTCCTCATGTCCAGGTATATAATAGCAGTTGTTATCAGTTCTCTTCATTGATGTCAGACCTTTTCACTGATCCACTCACCGAGTCTCCGTAGCACACTACTTGTGACTTCTATCTTTGAATCATGTGCTTGGGGTGAGCAGCAAGTGACTGCTACAGTATCCCCGGTCTTTAGTCCCACTCTTTTCTGATTGGTATGTAAAATGATGGATATGTCTTAGTGATATATTTTGGGGGGCAAGAAATCATTTTGGTTCGAGACTGATTGGATTACACGGTTCTATGAGTGATGCATTGCTGCTTAAGTCCTGACAGGCAATCTTCAACTCTAACTATCATTGGTTGAATGTGTGTATGCATAGGCACTATATAGTGTTAGGTTACTTGAGTAATATTTAGTTAGCATTGTTCCTTGTGATTGGGTTGCTTTAGAAGAGAGTTAATTTTGTCTTGCTTTCTTATGATATATAAAATAAAATCTCAACATTGAGAACCAGTTAATGTTTTGCCAGGCTTAGGAAAGCTGCATGTTTTATGTGGTAACTGCAGTATCTGAGGGACACTGATCCATGGCGTGTCACCTAGAGATGGTCATCTTTACATGTCAATGTTCTGTCTGGCAACTTCCATACTTCTCTATTGACATCTGTTTCGACTTTTTAAAACAAGTGGAACTTGTAATTTTATTGTGTTCTCGTAATGAAATTCCTGATTGCCTATGGTGGAAAAAAATTCTGTCTACTTTTCTATCAATCATCTTTTAGCTTATTTATAACATTTACTTTTTTTTTGATATGAGTATTAGAATTTTCATGTGTCCTTTACCAAGCAAATTCCTAAACTCCACAATCTTGTCTCTTTTGCATGTCACATTTGAGCCTATTAATTTTATTCAACCTTACCTAATTTTTTTTGTGTGGTATCAGGTAGAGGTGATGATAAGGCATAGTTTTTGACTTAGCCTGCCTTGGCTATTTCTTGAAGCTAAAGGGAAATAATAATTGGCGTTATGGCATTTAGAAATATGGTTTGCACTCCCCAAGTCATTGATCTTACATCAGAGAGAGGGGCAAGCTCTAGGAGGCAATGGTAATGAAATATCTGAGCAAGGTGCACAGCATGCTGTCAGAGTTGTAGGAAATGCAACGAACATTGGTCTCTCTGGTGTGCGAGGTTACTATGATGTGAGCATAAATCATCACCATCAACCTGTTCATAACCCACCCCCGAATTTAGGTGTTGATTCTGGTTTTTGTCTTCATCAAATATGTACAATCCCTGCATGTCATCAACATCAATGAACAGACATGTTTCTCATGCTCAGAGCTTTGGATCGGGAATCAAACATTGCCTCTAAAACCAAGTCCAGGAACTATGGATGAGAGTAGCAGAAATGACAGTGTTGGTTGAAAGTGCTAGAGAACATATTAAAAGGAAAAAATGCTGCAGTTGCTGGAAGCTATCATTTTGTTAATGGATTTGCAAGCTCAAGCTCATCTTCCCATGCACCTCAGAATCCTATGCTTAGGCCTTGGGACCCTTCTTTTGAATCAACAGTTTCTTCTAATGTTCCACCCGTTCAACCCATCAGAATATCATGGACACAGCAGTTGGCCACCCTTAGAAGGATCTTCCTTAACTGGAACTAATGGATTCAACTCAATGGCTGTTCATCCAGAATCAGCCAGCGTAGAACTATACATTTCCATCCACTCATGTTGGCCATTCATGGATGTCCCATGCTACAAATGGTATTGCTGATGGAGTTCCCCAGTGGGAATATGTCAAATGCAACTACTAATATTCAAGGTAAGAAGTTTATGGACAAATGCCAGTTTTTTTGCATCAGACATCTTTAAAATCTATTTTCTGCTATCTATTTGAACAATCAATATTGATACATATAAAATCGTTGCCAAATGTACCTGATAAGTCAACTCAGTTGATTAGCTTTGTTTTTTTTAAAAAAAGGAAACTTGAGTAGGGGGTCTTCTGAGTTCTTTACAGGGTGATATGATTTCAAACGTTTTGCTTTTAACAGGCAGATTTGTCCATTCAGGAGCCACAGAAATCGCAAATGGAGGCTTTCATGAATATCAGAATGTCCCTTCAACTGTTTCTCGGGGACCAGTACCTTATTTCCACCCAGCATGCGATGCATGGCATGCAAGCTCATAATCTGCTTGATCCTACTCAAATGCAAGTTCCTTACCAACAATCCCACAGTAACGGTGTCTTGCATGGTGGTGTTAATTACCCTGCAAACCGTCTCCACTTAGGTCCACGAATTCCAGTTCTCTTCTCCAGTTCTGAACGTACTTTTGGACCTCCACAGCATCCGTTCCTGGCAAATCCGGTTAACCACCGCAACATAAGATTCTACCACCTGAGGTAACATTACACTTCAATCTGTTCTGGCAGTTAGCTTTCTGGCTACGTGCCTTTGTAATTGGGAACAAAAACATTTTGGCAATATTTGGATCAGCTTGCTGCAGCAGCTGCTGCAATTTCTCTACTGCCAGCCACTGTAGCAGCAACAGCACCAGCTGCTGCAGTAGAAGCTGACACAGCCTTTTAAGGTTTTGTCCTGTTGCATAGTAACTGTGCATATTATATGACATACCCTTTCTGATTTATGATAGCATATAACTTTTTCTGTCATTAATTAATACTAAATACTCCCTCCGACCTAAATTGTAGTTCACTCTAGCTTTGTCCTAAGTGAAACATCTATAATTTTGACCAAGTTTATTAAAAACGCACCAGCATATACAACATTGAATTAGATTTGTTAAATTCTTCATGAAATGTGACTTGATAGTGCAAGTAATGATTTGAATTTGTAGATGTTAATATGTTTTTATAAAAACTTGGTCAAAGTTAGTTAGAGAATTTTGACCTGGTACTAAACCGTAAACTATAATTTGGAACAAAGGGAATAATAAGTAACTGAAACAACGTTTTGGCTACATGAATGTAGACATTGTAGAGTACAGAGTGAATGGATGTACTCTTGGCAGAATTTTTCACAGCTGCTTTTATTTTGTTATTAAGGATATTTGTTAACAGCATGTAAGCTCATATGGCCATTTGGTTTGTCCCAGCAGCATGCCACAATAATGGATTTTTCGAAGATTGTATGAAGTGACAAATACTGTAGATGAGCATAGAGATATGCGTCTAGATATAGACAGCATGACATACGAGGTATTTGGATGCCGCTGCTCTGTAAATTCACATCACATGTTAGCTATTGTATGACATGCTTTTTTTGGTGCACTACAGGAGCTTTTAGCATTAGAAGAGCAGATTGGAGATGTCAATACTGGCCTGACAAAAAAGTCACATTGTAGATAAATTGAGGACTAGCCTATATGTTCCAGGAACATCGAGCATGTCTGATCAGCCATCTAAATCTTCTTAGAGAATGATGCTTGCATAATATGTCCCTACTCCTTCACTGTGTACTTTGTTTATTGACAACTAATTTCATCTATTCCAAACAATGAATCATCATCCAGCTATCTGCTCCAGATTTGATATGAACATTACAGCTGCTGCGCTTTGTATAGCCTTGCACTCAGCCTTGCTGATTGCATCACTTCTCTTCCACGTGGTCTGAACTTCACAGTTGTGGATCTTAGTTATACTGATAGGCCTTGCTGATTGCATCCACTTCTCTTCCACGTGGTCTGAACTTCACAGTTGTGGATCTTAGTTATACTGATAGTTAGTATGCATCTGTTGACGCTGCAGATGAAAATATGAAAGATGTAACACAACACTAAATGAAACCTAGATCACACAAGTTGGGAGTCTTTCAAATAATTTCAAAGCAGTATTATTTTGTTTAAGTTTGATGAGAAATAAATTAGTAGTTTATTGCTTATTTAATACTATTACATAATCAATTATATATATACAACCCCATCTTTTCAAGAGAGATGGTTTTGTACTACATGCTTTAAGCTGCTTCCAGAGTAGTAATACGTAGATAATAAAGTGTGAAGTTCGTCATCAGGGATGAATTAAATGAGAAGCACTTTGTCATTGGCCAGTTCATAGTTCTAAGGGAAGTTTTGCTCGGTGGATCTCGCAGGAGGTACCAGGTTAGAGACTGCGTTGGCACCCTTGACTGTGGTCACAGGTACCACGCAGAGTGCGTGAAGCAGTGGCTAATGGTGAAAGAACTTGTGCCCCATCTGCAAAGACAACAGCATTGTCTGCCAACAGAAGACAAGGACAATGAGCAGGAATGAATAAGCCTGTCTGTTATTTGCTTCGACAAACGTTCAGCTCAATTTTGTATATAACAAGTGGTAGACAATGGTGCGCCACCTGTATTTGTTGTTGACTTTGTTGTGACCGGGAGGAGTACTCAGCTTCCTGAAACTGTACAGCCATAACATTTATTATTTTTCTTCAAATGTAGAATATTTTAAATCCGCTCAGTTCGCCCCAATGTGTATGATGAGGCGGAACTAGAGACAAAAGCTTCCGTAATGGCATCTCTAGGCAGCCTTGTATCTCCATTATTAACTCTGATGAAACTAATATAACATGGATACTCCTGTACATCTTTTTTAGCAGTTGACGGCACCAAATGGCCCTTTATCACTATCAGTCCGGCGGCCACTGATAATGTTTTCTGCAGCTTTCGTGCAGTCGACTGTTGGTTATTTAATTCCATTTGCGGGTATATTGTGCACTCTTTTCGAAGCTGCCAAGACATGCCTAATGTTTCATCCAAATCAGTGGAAATCGCTTTCCCTATTTAAGTGTATGACAGCACAAAGGTCAGCATTTCATCAAAAAGCTCGCCACTTTGTAAATGTACATTGCTATCTGCTACTAGTGTATCAATCAATCAAATAGCCCGAGAAATTCAATCGAGGACAGCGATTGCAAGTTTGCAAACATCATGGCGCCCTCTCCAAACCACGTTGTCAATGTCGAGCGCCAACCACCCCCAACCGCTTGACAGTGTCAAGAAGATTGTCATCACGTTTTGTCTTGCTTGATAATCAGCAAAGTGTATGTTTGACCAGGGCAAAACCAGCCCAAAAAAGAAACGAAACGAAAAGGCTAAGCCGAGCAGCAGCCGCCCGCGTTCTGGGGTGCGAGACCTCGTCATGGCGGCGCCGACGTCGATGGTCTTTCCCCTGGGCGGCGCGGCGGGGTCTTCCCCGATGTCGAGCGCGTTCCGGCTGACGACGTGGTAGATCTGTCGGAGCACCTCGGCGAAGGCGCGGTCCACGTTAATTGGCGTCCAGCGCCGACGTCTCCATGGAGAAGGTGCCGTGCCGCTCCGCGAAGGCCGCGGCGTCCTCGGTCGTCACGGCGCGCAGGTGGCGCAGGTCCGCCTTGTTCCCCACCAGCATGACCGCGATGTTGGCGTCCGTGTGGTCCCGCAGCTCCCGCAGCCAGCGCTCCGCGTTGTCGAAGGTGATGCGGCGCGTCACGTCGTACACCACCAGCACGCCCACCGCGCCGCGGTAGTATGCGCTCGTGATGGCGCGGTACCTGCAGGTAGGGGCACACGCAATCAGCTGGAAAGGGTCGAGGAAATTGAATGGCACGCTAGCGAAATGCACGTAAAGTTGGCTCGAGTTGAAAGTGCGCTACGCAAACCAAGGAAACTGAAAAGCGCGATCGCGTGCTCGTGGATCAAGCTTTAATTGCTGGATTCATTTCCCAGCTGGAGTAATATGGAAATCAATTCCGTTTTCAGCCATAAAAAGCATCAAGCTATCATCAACAGGCCAGTGGTTTGGTTTTCATCTTTGAAATGCGAATCAGAAGCATGTTCATTCCGTCAGTTACTACGCTTAAGTTTCCATAATAGCAACCATTTACTAATAATCTATTTAAATTACTTACTACTAACCAGGAAGCCTGAACTGGAAAATGGTGCACAAATCCTACTCTAGAACTGCATCTGCAATCTACATAACGAACAGCAAACAAGGAAGGAAGGGCGTACCTCTCCTGTCCGCGGTGTCCCAGATCTGCGCCCTTGACGAAGGCTTGTCGTCGACCTGGACGGTCTTGGTGGCGAACTCGACGCCGATGGTGGACCTGGTCTCGAGGCTGAACTCGTCCCTGGCGAACCGCGACAGCAGGTTGGACTTGCCCACGCCCGCTGTCCCCGATCAGCCCACCACCTTGAACAGGTAGTCGTACTCCTCCTCCGCGCGGTACCCCGACGCCATCTTCTCTCCTTCCTTCCTCCTTCCCGGCCCTAAAGCAACGGAACGGAGACGTGGAAGGAAAAGGAACCGCTCGCTCTCCTTGGTCAGACTACCGGCGGACGATCGATCGATTGGATTGTTTGGCGCGATTCGATCGCCCCGCTTCTTCCTTCCCCTGGCTAAATAGCAGAGCGAAGGCGGCGGCCGGCCTTCTCTGTCTGCCGTCCCACGCCTCAATTATAACCCTTCCATTCCACTTCCGCGCGGACGCGGCGCTGGACAGGGCAGGGAACGCGGTGCGGTGCCAGTGCGGCGCGGCGCGGCGCGTTCATCTTTGTTCTGGTGGTGGTGGGCTGCGGTGCTCTGCCTCTGCTATGGGAAAAGGGGACGAGGTCGCCGCGTTTTGCTGAGTTGTTTTGTTCTTGTGTTGCGCTTGCGCTGCTCTGTTTTTGTTTGTGAATATATCGGGAGGCGCGGGAGGTTGGAGGCTTGAGCCTGGAGCCAGCCGGAACCCGGCAACCGTGGGCCGTGGCCGACTGGCCGTGGACTTGGGAGATGGGATGGCACGCGCGGTGAAAGCTGAGGTGGACGCACTGGCAAACGACGAGGGCGGCGTTGTCTGCTGACTCGGTCTGGGTCCTGGCTCCCTCCCTCGCTGACTCGGCTGCTGCGTACACATGTGCACACACACGACCGTTGCCTGATTGGTCTTCACGCCGTAACCTAGCTACCGACGGGTGGGTCACCCTCCATTGCCAAAGCTTGGACGCAATCACACGGTCATGTACACCGCTGTTAGTGTTATGACAGAATTTCCAACGAGGAAAGGATCATCCTTCAGGGCTTTGCTGTACGTACGCCCTGTACCTGCCAGCGTGTCGAGCTCTCGCGTGCTTGGGGCCTTGGGCTGGAAGTTAGTAGGTGACCTGCGCACGAATCAGTTGATTTGATGAAATCAATCGGTTATTAAAAGCACTTGACTCGGTTTTGATTCCCAGCAAAGTATTAACCTAGGGAGCGGATTTGCTGTTAAAGATTAAAGGGAAACAAACAAATTATTTGATTCAATCAGTTGAATCCGTTCGTTATCAAAAGTTCACTGTAATCAGTTCGGTTCATTATATATATACGAGATTATACACAACAAATATTATACTGGAAAGCACCTAACAAGAAATGTATCATGTAATAATAGAACAAAAAGGAAAAACAACAAAGAATGTTCGTAACAAATCTTTTCATCTCAGATATCAAATCTTTTAGATCCATCCTTGGCCCGGGGAGACCAGACCAGGCCACCATCTTCGCTCTCGTCTACCAAGTCAAGTTGCAGGCCCCTTTGGGGGGTGTGTTAGTCTCCCTTTCATCCTAAAAATTTTTAGGTTTTGGTCCATCATTTGCATAATGGAACTAAACACATGCAAAATTTGTGGCAAAAGAGTGACTATTCTCCATTTTGGATTTTGGTCTCAAGAGATCAAACAAGCTCAAAGCTTCCCACCCCTATCAACACTATGAAAAATTTGGCATTTTAGATGTAACTAAACACACCCATAATTGCATTACTTATTTGAATCTTTCTTGAAAAAAGCTATTTTGATTTTTTGAAGTTTTTCTTAAAAAGAACTAGTTATTAACCGTCTGAAACTTTCTAGCCTGGTTTAACAGCTTTGAGATGAAACCACGTGAGCAAACCCATCATCAAAACAAAATGTCAAAACAAATGATTTAAAAGTTAAGATTAGAAGCTGATTTTGTCGATAAGAAATCAATGGAATGGCCACCAAAGTCAAGAAGGGTCAAATGACCTTTTCCCTTTAAAAATTGACATCACTAGACACTAGTAGTAGTTTCTGACTGATTTTTTTTTTTTTTTTGAGCAAAAGCTGCGCTGCCTTCATCCACGCGCCCCGTCGGCATATGGCCATTTGGGGGAACGTTGGGCTGCCGAGCTGGGTCGAGCCGGCCCATATTTAAAACTTACTTTTTTTATTTTTTGGATTTGGAAACAGACTGAGTGTACGCTTGATGATGCCTTGATCGGTTGATTCCTAATAAAAACTGGGTAAAAAGGAATAGAGAAATCTAATAATCAAATCAAACATCTGTGTCCGTTTTTTTTACCACTGTTCTATAACTCGAACAAACACAAGGGTGATCTGCATACAGAAAACCACAGATCGGAGAAAAGAGACGACGACCCATGCATGCATGCTGCTGCAGTCTGCAGATGCCGCTGTCCTATCTCGTCACTCGCCTGCTGCATGCACAGCACGGGATCGACGATGGGAGGCTTTGCAAGTCAACAACCAGAGCCCCCCCTTGCCAATTTGTTTTAATCGATCTCCCTAACTCTCCGTCATCAGCCCGCCAATTGAGTAGGAGGCCGAAGAAACCAGACGACCTCGCCCATCGGTTCAGAAGAACTCAGAAGCATGGCGCGCTACCGCCAAACCAAAAATTTTCCGTGCCGCGGATCCATCAGCGGACACAAACAAACACACGCACGAGCCTGGATCATCCATCTTGGATTGCACAAGATGAACCATTTTCGTTAGCCCGAGCAAATCTCTGCAGCTAGTAGGCACTAGTATACTCCCTCCGTTCACAATACGTACAGGGATGACTGTATAAAGTATGTTTGACCTCTCGCCTTATTTAACTTTTTTAATAAATAGCCATACCACTTTTGTGCATGACATTACATCACTAAAGATATTGTAATGATATTTTGTTTGTTTTATAATTTACATAAAAAATTTAAATAAGCCGGCGACAAGCTACAGTTTACGAAAGAATTAAAAGTCCGTCCCCGGAGAAGGCATATGCATGCATCATGGATCGTACTGACAGCAAAAAAAAAAAAAGAAGGAAAAATGCAGCTAGCCTTAGATTATTGGATAGCTTAGGAATATGCCGACCGTGTGCATGCGGTGCGGTGGATGAGAAGAGCCGTTCCCCCGCGGGCCCGTTGGGCTGCTGCGCACCCGTTTGTGTGCGTGGTCCCGAACACGGTCGGTGAGCCGGCGACGAGGAGCGGCGACGAGCAGAGCAGGCGTCCGTCCCCTGGCATGAGGGCATGGCATTCAGTCAGGTCTACGCGGTCCTGCTGGTTAGGTTAGCCGAGCCGGGCCGGTCCGCTGCATTCGCTGTGCAGTCCTGACAACAGAGAGCCCACGAGAGATAGGTGTGATTGCCTTCCGCTCACTATTCACCTATCACCAAATCCCCGTCTGCAGTGAGCCAAATGTCGTGAAATGTGGGCTAATTACATAGTTCTTACGTATACCTACTGCACGCATTCTTTTCGACCCCACGAGAGACACACACGACGAGAACCACAAACAAACCAGGAGGGCGCCGCAGCGTCAGATCTACATTTGATTCGTTAGGTTGTTTTTTCCACCTTTTCCCACCAACTAAACAGTCCCGACAACAGAGAGCCAGGAGAGATAGTACCGTAGGAGCATTCCCAACAAGGGACGAGAGAAAGAGAAGACAAGTACCTTCTCCATCTTAAAACAAGGTAGTAGAATTGCGTGATACTTTCAAAAAAGTTTTGTGTGATGTATTTTTTTTGTGAATTTAGAATCCAAATTTTTTTTGCGTATGGCTCGCCTTTTTTTGAAAAGCCAAGTAATAGAGTAAAAACATTATTTACCTTTTGAGTATAAAAAATAAAAAAAAATAGTTTTGTTCATTTGTTGTATATTTCGGTATATAATCACATTGGAACAAGGATCCCGCTAATTTGCAGCCTGGGCTGAGAGAATACTACCTCCACACCGGCGGTGGGGAGACAGGTCCGGCGAGGAAGTTTGATCCGGTGTGGACCGCAGCGACGGCTGGCTGCATGCATGGCTAGTACCAAATTGATTGCACGAAATCAAAGCGCATGCAAGTTGGCCTCCAATTTTAATTCCTAATCAAAGCCTGCCATGCAAGTATATTTAGGCAACAAAATATGTAGTTTGTATTAAAAACAATTAATCTTCGTGAACCACGTTGTAAACAAAAATGAAAAATCAAATCCTATATAGAATCATTTCAATCCTGCCAAGCGGTCAGATTCGAGTTAATATTTCCCTCTTTACGTTAAATTGTATTACTTCTTGATTCTTTTCTAGATCCATCTTTACTATGTATCTAAACATATTGTATAATTAGGCATAGAAAAATCAAATTTATCTAGAAAAAGCCAGAGTGAACTACAATTTGGAACGGAGGGAGAGTAAAATAATTCCGTACATACAACCGAGCGGTAAATTTGCTACTATTATCCTTTTGCTCCCAATAAATAATTATGGACAGTCTCTTACAGTAAATTTGGGTGATACAATTTGTTGAATAAATAATTCTATTTGAATGTGATTATATACTCAAAATATACAACAATGAACAAAACTATGTTTTTTATTTATTTTTTACCTAGGGTAAAATGGTCTTTTTACCCCTCATAGTTAACACCCTAGTTCCTCAAAATGGACTAACGCCATATACCTAAAGAAATTTGGATTCAAGGCTATATTCCCAAATCTAAAAAAAAAAAAAAGGGCCACATACATAAGACAACTTTTTTTGAGAGAGCCATATACCTACTCCTCCCTTAAAATAAGTAAGACATATCTCTCATCCTCGAGAAGTTAAACTGTTCTAACTTTGACTAAATACATATTTTTTTATAATAAATTTATTTAAAGATATAAATATTGCATTATATTTATATACTTGGTCAAAATTAAAATAGTTGGACTTATCGAACCGATGTGTGTAATTATTTTGAGATAGAGGCAGTACAGTACATTTCACAGGGATTGAGAAGATTTTGAGGCCGAAGGTAAAGCACATGTGCCATAGGTATGACACGAGCCAAATTGTATTATTCTATTTTTTAAAAATCAAATTTGTTGGTAGAATAGTTTATGCAGTACTAGCGTCATATTAGTGTGTACTAGACCCAAAAGCATACCTTAAAGGCCAAATGTATCCGGTTGTGCCAGATGCACCAAAAAATCTCATTTCCTAAAAAAAAATCTACAGTCATTCTAACTTTAACCAAATTTATATAAAAAATCACTTACACGTGTAATACAAAAATAAGTATCAATAGATTAACGATGAAATATATTTTTCATAATAAATTTTATTTGAGACATAACTATTAGCACTAATTACTATAAATTTGGTGTAATCAAGTTGATCGGCTCAAATTATATAGTACCTTTTTTTTTTTCAAACTGAGAGAGTATTGATATTTGCACGCCGGCCCGGCCCCTCTCTCGAGTCAAAACCATCCGCCCCGGCCCTCGTTACAGCAGGTGGCAATGCCATTACTGCCTTGGACCAGAATTCTCCCATCAGCACTGCCCGGTTGCCGGCCGGCCGGGTCCCCGATCTCTATCGTCGTGCATGTATGCATGCAGCGCACACGTACAGTACTCGCGCACGCATCTCCTCCTGCTATTTACTGCATGCAACAACCTCTCCTCCAGTTAGAATTTGTACAAATTCAATGCATTCAATGCCACGTCACAACAAGCGAACCACAGTCGATCGTCCACAACTCTTGCCTGGTTTTTTTTGACCGGCGGATAATTAGACGAGCAACGAGTAGAACTCCAGTAATCGCCAAGGAAAGATGAGAAATGACGAAATAGCAAATCTGTTCGGGTAAGGGAAAGTCATGGGACGCCCGCGGTCCACACGCCCGGCCCACCTCAGCCTCCGCTTTCCTCTCGCTCCGCACGCCCCGCCGTCCACCGCCCCCCACCGGCCACGGCCGCGCCCTAGCTCGGCCGGCTCGGCGACATCCTACCATCGCCGGCGACCACCTTCTCCCCTTTCCCTCCCCGCCTTGCCCCGATGCGCCATGGCTAACTCTAGCGAAGCTCTCCACACAAGTCCGCCATGGCGCCCGCCCCGACCCGACACCACTCCTCGCCCGCCAACCGCACCTAAGCCACCCGGCCCACCATTCCCACCGGGCCCTCCCTACCTCGCCCCCTCACCGCCCCCGACCGACATCTATACCCCACAGAAAGCTAACCGACTTGGAGAAGAAACGGAAAAAGTTTGCCGGAACCCTAGCTCGCCGGTTGGAGGAGAAGGCGGGAGAGGGAGGAAGCCAACCTACCGCAGACCGCCGCCACCGCCGATCCGGCGGATCCGACCCGCCGCACGGAGCCGCCGCCGGGCGACGCTGCCAAAGCGGGGTACGGTGCGCGAGCGTGGGGGGGGTCACCCCAATTTTTAGTACGCCGTTAGGACGTACTACCCCAAGCATTACCGTTCTGTAACGTTTGGCACGTGGTGAGTGGCTTTTCGAATGAGAAATGGTATCCCACATCCAAAGATTTGTGAACTGATCACCTCTTTTAAAAAAAAAAACACACGACGAGGACCCGTACTACAAAAACCCATGAAGATTCATGACATATATACACTTTCGTTGTCCTTGAACTTCAACCTGTGAAGATTCATGTATGTTGATGGCAATGTCTCTCTCCGTTGGGAAAGATACAATTACTTGAATTTGTTAAAATGATCTCGATGGAGAAATGATCTAAAACCAAAGTTGTAGTACTCCATGAGACATTGAGATCTAAAAGTTTTTCAGTCCAAACCTTTTTTTATTTGAATTTGTCAAGGAGTATGCATTATAAGAAATAGCAAATATGATTTCGCTTAAAAGTGGACTTAATCATTAAATTTGCATTACGTAAATCATATTTACTTACCATTACATCTTATATTTGCTTACCATTCCACCTTAAATATGCACTACGTAGCAAATATGATTTCTGTTTAAAGGGTATTAAAAATATAATCATTATGTCAAGGGTATTAAAAAATATAATCATTTTGTGTTTACTTAGTCATTAAAGTTAACACAAAATGATTATGTCAACTATTTAATCATGTTTACTAAATTAAAGGTGGAATGGTAATCAATATTATTTCTCGCTTAAATTATGGTTGCATTGTTCATCATGCATTGTTATATTTTTAATAAGACAAGGGGACATTTTTCCTACTCCCGAGTAGTTACTTCAACTTCAATAAACCACATTGTGTATGCGTGCATACTTGTTTATCAGTTTGAGTATGTTTATATACTCATTTTAAGATGCTCTAGATCATACTACATGATTTATTCCCAAAAGAATCAATATTTTTTAATATGTTATTATAATACTATTACCTTAGTATATAAAATAAGTATGACCATACTTAAGTATACTTGCATACATGGTGAAATCTCATGTTTGGTTTTGGAAATTGATGACACCTTGTTATGCTAATCCTTTGCTCTAAGTATGACTTAAGAGATAGGATTGCATGGATGATGTGGAGCATGATGATCATGAACATGGACGTTGATGATGGACATGATGGATCATCAAGCTCGATTGTCGGTTTGGAAAGGACCCGAGATCAAGGCAAAGGTATAACTTGATAGGGTTTTCTTTCGTGATCAAGACATTATAGAGAGTGTGATCACATTTAGGATAGATGTCCGCCTATCAAGAGGGAATGCCATGGCTAATCCAATGACAAAGTGCCTCTAGGTCCATATTGATTTGCATGTTGCATTTAGACTTGAGAGCACTAACCGTTATTGCCAAATCGCTCGTGAAATGCTAACATACATGACATTGAGATCATCCTCGATGTGTTGGCAACTTATGGCAAGAGGCGGCAAGGTTGAAGCAAAGGCGACAACAAGATGACGAACTTCGCAGAAACAAATGACCGGACGCCGCTCTGCGGATCGAGCGCCCGATTGGCCAAAGTCCACTGACATGAAAGGTCAACTACCGAAGTATCGACCGGACGCATAGCGTTCGTGTCAGCCAGCCGTGGGGCGAAGACGGTTTGTCGGCCAGATCGGAAGCTCGACCGATGCTTGGCGCATACGTCCGGCCACCGACGGAAAGGCCCGGCCAAAGCCTCGTCAAGGCCCCGGCCAAGACGCTAAACTCCATTTGTGGACCAACGGCTCTATTTTTTGAGTGGGCTCTATATATACTTGGTTGGCCGCCATTAGAGCTCTCTTGCACATTCGAACACACTAACACCCTTGTGAGCTTGAGATACCCTCCACTCATCTCTTGACCGTAACTTCGATTCTTGGGTGAGATTGAGAGAGACCAAGTGCATTGCATTGTTGATTGCATCTAGAGGCACTTCGTCCTTGAGGGAGCTACGGGATTTCGTTTCTCTTGGGAATTTGCTTGGTTCCCTAGCGCTTGGAGGTTGAGGCGGTGTTGAGCTCGATTGAGCTTGTTCGAGGCCACACCGGTGGACTTGTGAGGGATTTAGCCTTACCCTCGCGGGAGATTCGCGAAAGTCATCACTAGTGGATTGCTCGTGGCTTGTGGATCCCCCTCTAGTGATTGTTTCATTGAGCTCCCACCGTGGGATTTGGCACCGACCATTGCTTGTGAAACATCTAGTGGGTGCATCGCCACAACGAGGAGTAGCGTGTCGGCAAAACACGTGAATCTCGGTAAAAATTATCGTGTCAATCTTGTTTGTGCTCGTTAGAGATTTTATATTGATCACGGTGATTGGCTTCCACCTCTACACGCCTACGCCGGTATATCGATCACACCTCCTCTAGCATTTACTCTTGATTACTCGCTTAGCTTGAGTAGTGGTAGTTGATCTAGCTAGTGTACTTGCTCTAGTTTGTTTAGTGTTGTCACCTAGGATCAACATAGCTAGCTAGATTGATTGACTAGTGATCATAGAATATATTTAGTGGTTGTTTGCATAGGGGCTTGCTTAGATAAACTTGTAGCAGCGCTTTGTTACGCTTCGCCGCTTTTAAATACTAACCGGTTGCTCTAGTGTCTTGAAGGAATTTTTAATAGACTATCTCCCCCCTAGCCATTAGGACCTTTCACATGGCATACATATCCTAATGTTCTAGTATGATCATATTTTTTGTCAAACTTATGGTATGTTCTAGTATGTTGTATCCCAATGTTCTAGTATGTTCATATAAATTTACCTTTAATTCAATATATATTATGAATTGAATTGAAATTTTCCCTCGCTTGTGTATGATTTTTTTTCTTCTTTTAAAATATAAAATGATATGTTTAGACCCGCTTTATAAGTCACTACTAAATTAAGGTGCTCTTAGAGTCAACATGCTACATGTTTTAGCAACAATATTTAGTCCATGAACATAGTGAAGAAAGAAAGAAGGTCGGACAGGATATCAATTGGCCCACTATCCTTCAATTGATATCTGGCGACCTTCTTTCCTCCCCTGTCTAAAAAAACTTCTACCATGGATGTGAATTATAGATAATAATAGTATTTACGGTGAATCTAAAAATATAAATCTTATGAACCTATGTGATTTAAATCATATTTAAAGAAGATAAATGTTTATCCTAGGACAAAGCTAACACAAAACAAAGTACTCTCTCTCTCTCTCTTCTAAATACATCATTTACGCTTCCCCGAGAAACAAATTTGATTAAATACTTAAAACTTATTAGTGTTAATGGCATATAATTAGTATCAGTGGAAAGATCTTTTGAATCTAGTTATTTTATAAATTTATTTGGAGATATAAATGTTGTATGTTTTTTTCTACAAATTAAATCAGACTTGTTTACAGTTATTTAGGTACGGAGAGAATACTTTACAACATATTCAAATCTACTCACATGTTGTTGTCAAAAAAAAATAAAAAAATACTGACATGTCGAAGGCTGGAAAAGCTAGCGTTCAATCCAACACCCACTCAAATTCTACCCGGCGCGTAACTCACGCTGCGGTTTTAGCCGGTTACGTACGCACTTTTGCCCGGTATCCCCTCCAGAAAATAATCCTGTTCCTCGCTACAAGCAGCCCACGCACCATCCGAGCATTGCCATGCGCGGTCAAATTGCCGCCCCCCCATGGCCATGTGACGCGGGCTGCAGTTCTCATTCCTTCCGGCAAATGGGATCGGAAGAAAGGCCGAGGCGACGCCCCCGGTCGCCATCACGCCCCTCATTCCGAAAGGCACCGTCAGAAATGGCAGAACACGGCAGCGGGTCGCTTCGGTTTTCCGTGTCCACCACCTTGTTGCTTGGCAGTGGCAGCCAGCCAGCAGCAGCAGGCACACTCACCACTGTAGCAGCCAGCTCGCTCGCGCGCGCGTACCCTTCGCACCGCACGTTGCACCCATCCGGCATGAGCGGCAGCGCGGGGACGAGGCGTCCATCAGTTCCCTCCCGATGCAACGCCACGCGACGCGGTCTCCGCGAGCACGCATCTCACGCGGGGCGAGACTGAGCCGGCCAGTAGAACTGGGAGACCATTCATTGCGTGGCAACGTTCGCTGAGCGAGACCGATGGTAGGTGCGGCCATTATAAAGGCTACCGGACGAGCCTGGTGAAAGACGGACTACCCATAGGCCATCATAGCCCGTAGCGTAGCGAGAAGGTGCGACGACAGCAGGGTAGGGAGCTCACTGATCTTCTCCGATCCACAGAGGCTTCACTGGCAGTTGTGGGTGATGAAGTAGTGGTAGTAGTATAGAATCCCTAGCCGCCGCTGCTGTTTTAGAGTCTCGTCGTGAGCTCACAAGGAGAGAAGATCTGGTGTGCTGCGAAAGGGGGGAAACAAGAGAAGATCGGCTCAGCATGGCCTCCTCCTTCAACAACAGACACTGGCCGAGCATGTTCAGGTCCAAGCACGCCGGCGAGCCGTGGCAGACGCAGCCTGACATGAGCAACTCGCCGCCGTCCCTCCTCTCCGCTGGCGGCTCCACCACCACCACCACCACCGGCCGCTGCCTCAAGCACCCCGTCTCAGGCTACCCAGGTACGCCACCGTGCCGAGATGTATGCATGCACATGCACCTGCACCGATCGATCGACCTTGTACATGCATGATACTGTCGCAGCTAGCTACTCGTGTGCATGCCACTAGTAGAGGTAGGGTTTATCTGTTGCGAGTTGGGAGATCAAGATCGAGAGGTGGTGAAGCTAGCTGATTCCTGGTTGATTCTCGATTTGTGCATGTGCAGGCGGCGAGGATCAGCGGACCCCCTGAGCCGAAGCCCCGGTGGAACCCCAAGCCTGAGCAGATCCGGATTCTGGAGGCCATCTTCAACTCCGGCATGATGACCCCCGCCGCGCGACGAGATCCCGCGCATCCGCATGCGCCTGCAGGAGTACGGCCAGGTCGGCGACGCCAACGTCTTCTACTGGTTCCAGAACCGCAAGGCCCGCTCCAAGAACAAGCTGCGCAACAACAACACCACCGCGGGCACCGGACGGCTGGGGCTGGGCCCTCGCGCGCGCGCCGATGAACCGCGCCGCGGCGCCCGTCACGCCGCCACCGCAGCAGCCCTTGATCCAGAGCCAATTCCAGCTGCTCGCCCTCGGCCGCCGCGCAGGCGCCCACTTCCTCGTCGTCGTCATCCTCCGACCGCTCCTCCGGGTCCAGCAAAGCCGGCGGCGCCGGCGGCGGCGCAGGCGATGTCCACGACGGCGGCGGCCATGGACTTGCTAGGGCCGCTCGGCGCGGCGTGTCCTCATCAGATGTACTACCACCGGCCACCCCGTGGCGCCGATCTCGGCGCCAGCGCACAAGGTGCTGGACCTGGACCTCGTCGTAGCCTCCGACGAGCCCGCCGTCTTCCAGCCGTTGCCGCAGGGCTGCTGCTTCTCGGCTGCCGAGGTCGCTGCCATTCTCGGAGCCGGGGCCAGTACATGCACGTGCCCGCGCAAGTGCAACAGCAGCCACCGGCGGCGTTGCCTGCCGGAGCGTTCTGGGGCTGTGCAACGACGTGACAGAGCCGACCGTCACTGGTCACAGGACATGCGCCTGGGGCTCGGCGGGGCTGGGGCAGTTCTGGCTCGGGGGCGGCGCCGATCACCATCACCATCAGCTCGGCAAGAGCAACACCACCGCGGTGAGCAACAACAACCTGACAAGGGAGGTGGCGCACGAGGACGCCACGAAGCTGGGGTTGCTGCAGTACGGCTTCGGAGCTAGCACGGCTATGGAGGCGGCGCCTCTTGCTGCGTCGCCGTCGGGCGCCACTGTTACCGTGGCGAGCTTTGCTGCAGACACTACCGCTGGGCTCACAGGTTTGCCTGCAAGTACTAATGGTGTCGTCGCCAACTATGATCTGCTGCAAGGTACGTGAAAAGTTGATTAATCTTGGAGTAACATTTTTTTAAGTTTGTACATGCATGGTTTTTCTCAGTACAGTTACGTGTTGTATCATCATATGCTTGGATTGCTTTTGTATGGATTAGGACTGCCAGTGTGTCGCGTCACATGATTAGGAGGTCATTTCTCTTGTAGTAGAGTATACTACTCCTATAGTGTACTGTATCTTGGGTCTCTGTTTCAGGTTCGTTTGATTTTATATAGTGTTCATAAATACTACTAGTGCTAGGCTGCTAGCTTTGACTAGGAATTGCACAAGTCTCGTTTAAAAATACGCACAAACACATCTTCTTTGATAAAAAAAAAAAAGCCAATGCAATCACACCCTACCGATCCCAAAGCAAGTGTAGTGTCAGTGTTTGTATGTCTAAAGGGTTGCACATGTGGCAATCGGTAAGATTAAGCCATGCATGCAAAACCTCTTATAGGAGTACTACATGTGTGTTCGATCTTGTCATCACAGCCTTCCTGCATGACTTTACGGTGCATGATAAAAGTTGTGGAAATTTGTCAGTTTGCAAGTACAGTATTAGCTTTAGAAAAAGACCAAAATTTGTGAGTTGTTCTCCCCATCAGGAAACAAAAGCCGCTCATAATGGAATGCTTCAAAGGTGAACTATTTCGTGGTGACAAAACATCATATCATCACATGTAGATGCATATGCATCCAATGCTGCACGTAACGTACGAATCCATATATTTTGCATGCGTACTTTCACATTTTTTTCCCCCTACCGAAGACATGTGTGCTTACATAAAACGAGTAGATTGGAGCCTTGAAGGAACAGAAAACATGAGATTTACAACGCGATTCCATTTTTTGGACTATGCAAACACACTACACTGATAATGAATTGATCATGCGCAATATCTGTGTAGCAGCATGTTGGCGTCCATGTATGTATATTAGGAACGACAGTAATCTGTAGTACTGGTGAGAAGACCCAGAATTGGACGGTTTTCATTTGAAAATTTGAGGGATAAAAGACCAGGGCTTGGTATATATATGTCACAGCTCATATATTTTGCCCCCTCTATGTTAGGCCTTGCAGTTCCAGTGGTAGTGTGGTAGGAGTAGCATAGTTTCTAAAAGGGGGTAGAAGAAGGTACGTACCCTCTATGGTCGCCACGATTTACATGCTAATAACCTTGAGTTCATTTATAGAAATAATACGTGCAATATTTCTGTTTTCAAATAAATTTTACATATAGATATAATTTTTACATCTATCCAATGATACTAATTATATTTTAGATATACTTTTTAAATAGTTATTTAATCAAAGTTGTTTTTTCGACCAATCTTTAGCCACTAGAGGGAGTAGAACCATTTTGCATACGTACGTACATTCTTTCAAAAGTTAATTTGATATGACGGTTGTCAAATTTCTGTCGCTCTACGTCCAAGCAGTGAAGCAAAGCACTTAAAGTTCCTTTCACACTGCAGAGGGGCGTCTTTACCTAGAGCGAGCGTGCGGGCATGCGCGTGTGTGCATGGCCATGGCATGGCAATTCAAGGCTCTGTTCATGCATTGACTGGACTGTCATTTTTTTCTTGGGTTTCCTCAAACCCTTCGATTTCTTAATTCACGGGCCAACGCACGCACGCGCACGCGCAATAACTTGGACGCACTAAATACCCTGTCGCTGTATCGATCTTTGACTGTCTCTCTACATGGACGCAGGACTGGCAATGCCCGGGGCCGGGGCCGTCGTCACTGTCAGCACCGGCGCCGGTGCGCCGGCCGCCATTTCCGCGGCGGCAGCGCAGGAGGTCGGCGTCGCGGCGCTGTGCATCACGGACACCGTCACGGGCAAGAGCGTGGCGCACAACGTCGCGGCTGCGAGGCTCGACGTGAGGGCGCACTTCGGCGAGGGGGCCGTGATGCTCCGCAGCTTCGGCGACCGTGGCCTGACGTCGAGCCCGTCCACGTCGACGCGTCGGGCTGCACAGTGGAGCCGCTCCAGCACGGTGCCTTCTACTACGTGCTGCTATAATGGCAAACTGCACGCAGCCTACGTACGTGACGCGCGGGAAGAAGCTAGAGTCCCGGTGTGCCGCGCAAAAGCGCGGATGGCAAGTGTGTGCCGATTTATCTAGTGTCTTCGTCGTTTAATTCGTCTCGCATATTATGTATGCCTGCACTGCAGTGCACTAAGAACAATATCGTATTGCAATTTCTGTGTCTTGCAAGATGTAGCAATAGTATGGCTTAACCGTATATATATACTAGCTCAGTACTATGTTCATGCACGTTGTTCTATCTATCTGCAAAGCAAGTAATTCTTAGTACTGTCCTTTTAAGAAAATGCAATTATTAAGCCTTGGCAATAGACTATTTGCAAGTTCTTTGTTCGGATCAAGTTGGATAAACACAATGTATGCCGTTTTTGAGGCAAAACGAAAAGGAAAAAATATGTGCAAAATTTGCTGGGAAGAACTAAGAAAATATTACTCATTGTCAGCTTTTGTTAGTCAATCACGCAGCAAGGGCAGCAAGTGACTATTTTGATTCTTCAAGGGTTGCAAGAGTCCTGGAAGTTCTTGTGTTTGTCTTTGATTTTCCTGCAATGTCATAGTATTGGCAATAAAAAGCTCCATTGCTCCAATATCCATCATCATGTTCCTCCGCTTCTGCAATCTAAATAAATGCAAACTCGGCTTCACGAAGGCACACCGCAGTACCGGCGTGTCGCTTGCGCACTGCGCAGAGGCGCGCGGAAGCCGCACACAGCCGCGGACCGGGCACCGGCATGGCATCCATCCCGCTTTTTCCCTCGGCCGGTCGGTCTCACTCGCAGTCTCTCTTCCTCACCGAGCCCCTGCACTGTGTCGAATGCTGTTGCCACTGTGGTTGAGCAGGGGACACGATACATGAGTTCCGTGTGGACAGGCCTCTCCCTGTGCCGCAGGGAGCAACCAGGGCAGGGCCCCTGCCGTGGCAGCTGGGCGGAAAGGCAGACACACAGGCGCGCGAAGCTCCACACACACACATATCTCTGTATCTGTCTGCGCCTACGAATGTCGTAGCACAGGCACAGGACAGAGGACTGTCCTTCCCGTCCGGCGTCGGCAGACCAACCGGACGGACGCCCTTTCTTTGCCTTTGGCCCTGTACCCTCTTTTGACTGATCGGCCGCCCCTGCCCGGTCTCACGTCCGTCCGGCTCGGGCTCTCATCTCGTCAGTCAGTCAAAGCAGCTCTCTGGTCTCTCTGGCTCTGGTACGATGTCTGGCCCGGCAGGGGTCAGATCGTGGAATGAGACGCGTGCGTGCGCTCGTGCTCAGTAATTAGCCTGGATCGGCTCCACTTGTTCGGCAGATGCAACTGGCGTGGCTGCAACTCCGCAGCCAGTGCTAATCTACAGGGTCTTTCAGTTTGATTTGTGCAGTGTGGTGCAGCTCCTGGCAGCCAGTGCAGCGGATCAGAGTCCTAAGGGAGTACAGTTTATTTGTTAATTATTGTCCCACCATATATTAGTCTTAAAAGATTCGCCTCAATAACTTTTTGCTTTACCTATATTTAGGGGTGCTTTGGCTTTAGAGCCACAACTCGCCACGCCGAATCAGAGGTCGCCACACCACCCGAGGCCGGTGTTTCAGTATTCATTCGACTTTGCGCCACAACTCATTCTTTGCACGCTTATCACGCCGCTTTTCTATGGTGAGGCTATGGCAAATTGTGGCGTATCTTTTTGTCCGCTCTCGCCACGCCATATTCGCCACAGCTCATCGCGGATCTCGCCACACCATGGCTAGGCAAAGTTTGGCCAAGAACCAAACAAGCCCTTAATGTTTCACATGCATGTTGCAAACCAAATAGGCCTAAAGGATATTTCACCTCTACCTCTTAGTACTTCTAAGGGAGCACTAGCTTTTTCATGTCCTTGCCACCACCACTCTAGACGACACAGTGGCCTTCATGTGGAAGATGATGAAGCTATGGGTTGGGGATGACGAGTTGGCGATTATGATGTGATCATGTGATGCCACACTATATTGGACCACGTAGAGCGTGGAATGGAGCTAGAAGAGAGGGACATCATGTGTATTAGATTTCAACATATGAATTGTTGGAGCTTGTTTAGACCTAGATGACATACTATATGATAAATTTGAGATATAAAATTCTAGGAGTCTTCAATTTGAGAGTACGAGGGACATACAAGACAAGCAAAAGTGGCCGGAGCCGTAAATTATACTTTTCAGCAGGGCCGCCAAAACCAACATCGAAAAACTAAGTGCAAGAACTCTCAACTCGTTAGGTTCCTTATGGTGACAGTCCGGCTAGTTTATTGACATCAACGGATGCTAGCAATTTCTTATATGTATCCTAGGTATTTTTACGGTGATAAGTGACTTGCCCGCGACGTAAGACGCCTAGGGTGACTTCTGCAAGTCTTGAGTACCAACTCAGTATTTTAGTGACGATGATTTATATAACCTAGTTGTGTTTTTATATTATTATATTATCTAGAAGATATTAATAGGTATATTATAAAAACAAGAATTTTGTATAATCTCACTCTTAATATAAATAAAGAGTATTAAATTATGGGTGAGCTCGAAAGTCTATCCGACAAACTTGCTCACGACCGCTCAAGAACAAACGAGAACAAGAACAACATGCTTCTCATCAATATATTAGTAGCTATTTATCTCGACGCTATAAAAAGGAAAAAGCTAAAAATAGGAAAAAGAAACAAACAACTTGCCATCACGAACAAAGGACTTGTTGAGGAGAAAATTTTCTAAGCCAAAGCTCAATGCTATTAGAGAGAAACAATTATAGATTATAAGTAATTTAATTTTTGTTGTGTAAGAAGAGGCATGGCCTCGCCACCATCAGCTCAGCAAGAAGACAAGTTTAACTACATCTCATGCATTTTTACTCATATTAAAAATTACCATTGTTACTCATTAATTTTAAATAGTTTCAATGATACATGTTACAACCCTCTTTCTCCACATGGCTGGGCGGCGCACATATCCTTCTTCTCCCCATGGTCGGCGGCACTGCGCTCTTAGCTCGGGTGCATCCGGCCTGGCCGCCTCGCCGCACGCCCAAAAGCCAGTGTCCGTGCCCGGGGCCATCTCCGCCTCCGCCAGCTGCGCCGTAGTCCGGCTCGGGCCGCTCTACCCGCTCACCGCGCCCACTTCCTGGCTAGGGGGTCGAGTCCGCGATTCACCCTCCATCGGCCGAGGCTAGCGTACCGGGCTCGGGCCAAGGCCACCTCCCGCACTCCAGACTCTACGCCATGGTGGGGTCGCACGTCATGCGAGGGTGGATAGGGATGAAAGCGTATGGATAATCTTCCCGCACCGATCCGCCCGAATCCAAATTTTTAAGGATGTGGAGAAGTGTTTTAATATCCGTAGCGGATGCGGATAATCCGAACCGACTATATACGCATGCGTGTAGGATATGGTATTGACAATATCCTAATACTTTAAGCAGTCCAAATAATATTTTTATGTATATTTTTGCTATATATAGAATGATATTCTTAATGATTGCATATTTGCCTAATTTAGGTGGTAGGCATTAGGGCAATCTAAGATGACAAAATGGGTCTCCTGTGAATTTCTATTGAGTATTGTCCTATTGTCCTTTTTGCCTAATATGTTCTCACTTCGATGGAGATGGCAAAAGCCTCGTGAGACTTGCATTTTGCCTCCGGATTGTCTCCTCGTCACACACTCACACGGCCGCCGGCCAATCTCCTCTCGTAGTTAAAAACCAAATTTAGAACTTGTATAAATTTTCTGTGAGCTCCTAAATCAAAGTTGTGGATTGATGGCTATTATTCGAAGTTGTATTGCCGCTTTAGGACTTTGGTTAAAAATGTTTCTCATTATAAAAATCAACATGTAATCATATATTATCCGACTTCTAAAAATCCACTTCCGCCTCCCGACAATCGCTTGAACCTCGCACTCATTTCCGACATCCTATCTAGATTTCGCATAATATCCGATCCGGCTCCGAAAACCAATTAGAAAAGCGAGGATTAGGTTATGGGAGAGCCATTATCCGTTCGGATCCAATCCGCTTCATCCCTAGCGGTAGAGATTGGGGAAGAAGATTGTGAATTACTATAGAGCCATACATCCAAACAGGAAACAATAGTTGTTGGGTCATTCCGATTCCAGTTTTGCAAATTCATCTACACCCAAACAACTAAATTTGGTATTTACTCCATTTCTAATGCATGCTTGATTTGGTACCATTGCCAATTCAATTCTGTAGTCTCCAATATCTACATCCAGTACTGAATTCTTAGTGATATTATAAAAATACATATAGTTTGTCATAGTCAGAAGAATAAAGTTTACCTAGTACTATACTCCGCACTCGAATAATAACGACATTTTGGTTTTTATAAAAAGTCATAAAAACAAATTTAGTCAAAATATATATTATAAATAAATAATGTTGATGATGTGTAATAAGTACCATTAGATGAACCATGAAATACATTTCTACAGTAAACCCTATATGGAAATACAAAGATATTGATAAATATTTTTCATAAATCCATATCTAGTGAGTCTAAGGCTGTCGATGGGAGGGACGAATGGAGTATGGATTCAGATGGTAAGGGATTACCAATCATTTTTGTTCAAATATACGGGCCAGGATTCATATAGAGAGAAAGATAATAATAGAAAAATTGCAGATACGTACTTTCATCTAGCACTATCAATCGTATCGTGCATGTACTAAAAATATTTAGATAAATAAATGAATACCACATAGTACATGTTTGATAGGTGGACAGATACTCTGAATTTTGCCACCTCTCTAGTCGTCGGCGTGAGGGCGTCTGCTCGTGGCCGGGAAAAAGACGGGCGTGCGGCAAAACGTAGATCTGGCGACGGGACTTGACATTCCCCCTAGGCTGCCCTGTCTAGTGCCTACAGTACCCCTACGCGCTGCGGCGTGGCGTGTGTGCTCTTCCTGTCTTGCCAGTCTTGCAGCTTTTTCATTACTCGTTCGAGCGTCCTCTTCCTGTCTCACGGTTGATTGATGTGTCCTCGTGACCATTGGTGCCCTGTCGGGCCAACTTGCCTTTGACCCGTCTCAGGACACACGACCGGTGTTGATTGCCAAATGGTGGAAATTGCAATGCTCGAATTTAGGCTCACCAGATGTCCCATGAACAGAGGAGTAAGAATACAGAAGTACTATATATAAGCAACGAGAAGGAAAAAGATATATAGTTGTTTAGATTGCTAGAAATTCTAAACTTTTTTTCTCACTTCTCTCCATCACATCACATTAAGCGTGGTTGTTTGGTTGCTCGCCGACTTGTGCCTTGCCAAACTAGTGGCGGCCACATAGAGCGGGCCAGCTGTCTGGTTGCTCGCCATAAATACGCACATCACAGCAGTGCCGCCACACCTCTTGCGCACAAAGCAGTGTTTGGTTCATGATTTGATTATGGCGTCACGCTTTTTGTAGCACAAAGCTTTCGCCACAGCTTGTGGCTATGGTTTTGTTCGCCACACACTTGTGGCGGCGCATGCTGTCGTGGCAGCATGCGCCAGCCAGCAGACTCTCATGGATCTCGTATGCTCGCCACGCGTGGTGGCGTGTGTGGCTTGCAACCAAGCACGTCCCTAAATACACCAAAGACATATGTTTGGAGTATTAAATGTAGGTATAACTACACTACACAGCTTTAGATGTATATTGCGAGATCTATTCTTTTTGAGCCTAGTTACTCCATAGTAGGATGATATTTACCACTAACAAACGAACGTAAGTTACAGCAGTACGATGTGACATTCGGTTCCAAATATTTTGTCATCTCAAACAAGGCCGAGTATAGAAAAGAGTAAATGACATTGACATGACAAAAGTGTACATAAAAGACTATTACATACGGAGTACTCCCTCTATTCTATAAAAGGATTCATTTTTAAGTTGGAACGAGTGACCAAGGTAGAGGAACATCTCTGACACCTAGCTTACTGTCAACGGAGCTATGCTCGTGGATATCCATTTGGGATGACAATCCTAGATGGTGGAATTTATGGTAAGGTTTCTTGTCTCCCAAGTCCCATCAATAGAGTTGAGTAGTTTGTTTTATTTTTATAACACAAGAGAATGTAACTTGCTTTAGTATCAATGAAATTTTCTTTTACCAAGTACTCTTGCTTTTTGCCATCCAAGTACATCTAGGACACCATCTCTCTACCAGCGACACTCTCTTGGACAAAGACCAAAGGCTAGGATGCCATTGTGAGACTGAGGAGGACGTATTAGGACGGGAGGGAGTATGTCTCCAACTTATCAAAATTTTACTATAACCCGCTTTAGTAGAGCTCCTACCAACTCTAGCATCTACGGATTCATTGTTCATACAATGTTTATCTGATCTACTTTTTTCTTTCCTCTCACATAGCTAAGGGGGTAGGTGAAGACAGGAAGAAGATGCTTCTCCTTGTTCTAGCTCCCTTATGGCATCTCTAGTTGTTGAATCGGGTTTTTAAGGAGAAGGGGAGAGAGCACCACATGAGCATGAAGTGGGAGCTCGACTCTTCGGCAAAAAGCAAAGCCGGATTAGTGACAGAACAACTCCGCGTTTCTTCCGACGACGATCAAATCTCTGAGTCTTCAAACAGGCCTCGCCTAATTGAATCACCACACAAAAATGGCATTTTATTTGCCCCGAGTCAACTCACAATCTTTTGAATCGGTTCTTCCTTTTCTCCTCGCTTCGCTTTCTCCAACAATTGATTCAACCCATGTCTATGCCACCTCAGCAGTTAGGGTCTATTTTTGATTTCTCACCGGAGAAACCCTTATTCCCTCTTACTTCATGGCATCTAATTCTGAAAACAAAACGATGTCTCCTTGCCATCATATAGCTATTGATTGTAATGTTCTTAACACTCTTCCTTTTATGAAATATGGGTGAATAGCTCGGTAACGAGGTGTCAACAAGCCGACGAGGATATCACTCAAATGCACAAAATACCCCTAAAGTGGCTACACTAGGACAATTATATATTTGAGAGTGTGGGCATGATAATTAGATCTCCTAGATGAGCTCATTTCTATGGACTCCCTATGTCCCAAACTAATTGTTGTTTTGGGTTTACATGCAGCGAAGTTTAACTCAAATTTTATAGTGTACACATTTGTGATTTCCAAATAAATTTGTTAGAAAAAACTAGACTATATTTTCTATAATACTAATTACTTAACATATATTAATATTTTCAAATATATATTTATTCAAAAGTTATTTTTGAAAAGCTGGAACAATGCGGAGAGCAATACTCATACAAATGATATTCTAGAACAATTATTTGGAGATGAAAGGAGTAGGTGGAAGGAAAGTGAACTTTTTGCAATCTAATGAAAACAAGATGGATGTTTCCTGATATCCGTTTGTCCCCAAAGTGTGAAAAACACTATGGTCGCAAGATCCAGATATTATTGACAACAAGGATCGGAACATCGATTGATTTGGTCAAGCAAGAGATCACTGCATGCCTGTTTGCATCACGCAGTTCCAATGAAATGAAACAAATATAATGGCACATAGACACACTAGCATGGCGGGCGTGCTCTCTACAAATCCACAGGCACGCCCCAAACAAACGCACGTACCCCTTCTAGCACAAAAACACACACGGCCGAAAAACTGATTTTATGGTCAAGCTACTCTTCTCTAAACTAAACTGCAGCCACATACATCAAAAGATAGCTGTTGTAAGTAAGCTCTAATCATCACGCAGCGGCAAGCCCTGAACGTACTAGTGACCAAGAACGAGCTAGATATCTATCTTTTTCTGATTCTGACCAGCCTGTGCTGCACATGCAGATCGATCAAGCTGAAAACAGGTGCTGGCTGCAGACTTCCTGACCTCCCCTTTCCTCCTCTTTCTGATCCGGATGGAACCCATCCGGTCGATGCTAGCGACGAACGCCTGGAAGAAGCGTGTCTTGTTGGCGGCGAGGTCGAGCACGAGCGGCCTGGTCCGCGCGTCCAGGAACAGCGCCTGGTCGGAGCCCAGCACGCCTCAGCCTCGCCTGCAGGTTGGCGTAGTATGCGTGGTCGAACTGGAACGGCGTGCTGACGTCGAAGGGCACCACGACCGCGGGCGCTGCCGCCCGACGACGGGCACGACATCCGGAGCCAGCCTTGACGAGGCGGGCGTCCATGAGCGGGTCCGGCCGCCGCGTGCTCCCCGGAAGTCGTAGATGCGGCCCCAGCACGTGGACGCAGTGCGCGAACCCGACGGTGTGCGCGCCCGACAGCGCCACCAGGTCCGCCGCGCCCAGGCCCTGCCCGCGAACACGCGCAGGAGCTCGTCCACCGTCGAGTTGGCCCGCGGGAGGCTGCTGCGGACCTTCCCTCGCCAGGGAGACCTTGCTGTCCTTACGGCCCTTCTTCACCGCGTACGGCCCACCTGCCCGCGCAAACAGATTGGACTGTGTGTGATTGATGGGTCATTATTGTAGGTTGTCTCAAAACTCACTAGGCCCTTATAGAGTTTTCAACCAAATGCTTTATATAGGCTGAAACTGAAATACAGTTGTCCTAATAAAAATTTAAAAATATAGAACATTATGAGCCGTGGACTTTGGCTGGCTGGTTGGGCCGTTTCTAGCAGACAGCGTGGTCCAAAAGATGCACGAGACGACTCCAAAGATGGGCGACCGTGCTACTACGCAACAAAGCGAGGGACAGGTTGACGCTTGACTTGTGCGGGAAAGCGAACAACACGACACTTGACTCGCTCAGATGCTTTGTTGTGATGGACGGCACTTGGCGGACCACCTTGAAGTCCCGCGTCACCCGGACGCACTTTGTAAAACACGCGCCATGTGGGCCCTAAACATCTCCTCATTGCAGCAATCTCAAATCGTCTTGACATGACATGGTTAAGGCAAACTTTGGTGCTTTTGCGGCCATAAGATCCAAGCACGGGAGTGCCGAATCCCTCGAGATTAGCTTATAGCTCAAATGGTATTAGCCGTTGAGCTGCTATGTTGTTGTCTCCCTAGGCTACACGTGTACATTAGAAATCGTACCGATATATTATAAATCAGAACCAATTGTCCTACACATCCATCTATCGCGGATATCGGTTAATTAAATTGCTCTTTACGACGTGAATTAAAAGCCAATGATGGGCGACTTTGGTGCTAATTCCCAGAAGCTTAGCTAGTACTCTGCACGGGCGGCCACACACTTGCAGGCTGCAGCCTCTACTGACCCACCACAACTAGCAGCAGTCTAGCAGAGCACACAGTTCAGTGAGCAGAGATCACCGACCACGTACGGAGCATGCAGGCACTTTGTACTACGACTTTCCACTACTACAATGTGATCAATATAGACATCGATCGCAAAATCTGAAATGGTAACTTTTGATTTGCTTTCTCATTACGGCTACATTAATCATCAACACCAGCCCTTGCTTTGCCTCTGATCGACCTGCTTAAGCTAAGCTAATCTAACAAACGTAACGCCGCCCTGTTTAACGACGTACACAAGCCACGGGCCGTGGGCGCGACGTGCGGTTGCGCTCTTTAATTTCCCCGCAGCGGTATGCAGCGCAAAAAGCAATCCAAAATAAAGCAGGTAAAACCTTTTCTACTGACCCACGGCCTCGACTCTCGCTCTTTGGTCCTCACTTGCCACACTGGCCAACTTTAACTGTCAGCTGAGCTTTCGGTTGTAAAGCGCCATGCTGCACACTGGAGTCACATCAAGCTTTCGATCTTCTGTCGCCGAAACCCGCTGCCTCTGCTCGTGATTTCGATCGGTTGCATAATGCTGTTCTCAAACCCAGTTACTCCCTCGTGTTTTTGGTGCGAATCAAGCCAGAGAGCTACTGTCCCACGTAGCTCAGTCGCTGCCGGATTTCGGAACCTCTATTGAGCCACTTTATCCGTTTTATTCAAAATATTTATGTTTAAAATTATAAAATAAATTAATCAATATTAAAGTATCTTTATCGATGCACAAGTCAGTTGTAATAAAAATAAAATCTCATATTTGCGACGCAAGACGAAGATCAATAAGCATTTTGCAAGCATCTAAAGCTGCGCGACAACCCGGAAGTTAATCAGTAGACGGAGGAGCAGACCAAAGACGGGCTCAGCGAAGCGTTGTGGTGCGCAGGTACGTACCAGCTGGACGTAAGTCTCGGGCGGCGGAGGGCGAGGACGTCGGCGCAGGAGACTATACGGGCACTCTGCTCCTCCACGACGGCCTTGGCGAGCTCCACCGTGTCGAACGCCTCCTGCGGCAGGTTCCTGTTCTCCTCCACGTCGCGCTCCACCCTGGGTGTCGCCGCACGCCGCTGCGTCGGCCGACGTCACTGCTCTGGCGCGCGATCAAAATGCGACGTCACACTGCGTGCGTGTGCATTCACATCATCAAAATCACAGCGACAACTGCAACGAACATTAATAATGCAAGCGAGCTAGCGCATCCATCCGCATCGGTTGGCGTACTTCCGGACGAAGGCGCTAGTCGTGGTGGAAGAGGCGGAGCACGCCGGGTCCGGCGGCGCGAAGTCCCGGTACCGTCGCGGCGGTGACGTTGGCGACGATCTGGCCGACGACCGCGCATCGTGTCTTGAGCGTAGAAGTCCAGCGCCAGCCCGTGCCGCTCCGGCGCCGCGCCTGCTGCCGGCGAGGACCGTGCTCCATCCCCGCCGCCGCGCGGCCGACGTGCCACGGGCAGCGGCTGCGCCTCCCTGCCACGCGACGTGCTGACGAGGGGATGGCGACGCGACGATGCAGCAGCAGCAGCACGCGGAGGAAGCCTCTAGAGGAATCCATTGTTTCCGGATGTGCAAGCACTGCAATGCAGAGGATGAGACCAAGGCGAGCGACGAAGGGCGCCGCCTTATCCCGCAGCCGGTAGCGCGAGAAGCGGACACAAGAGCGGGCGTGGAAGCCAGATGCAGAGGGGAAAGGAGGGCCTTGTTTTGTAGGTGTGCGGACAAACAGCGGAAGAAGGCGCAGCGCATGGTGCGGCGGTGGCGAGCTTGGCGGGCTTCCGGGCGATACTCGCCCTCCCGTGAAGCGGAGAGAAATCTGTCCGCGTGGCCGCCAAGCCGGGATAGAATACTCACGCCTGAATTTCAATTCATCATCACCATCCACGGTATACGCCAGTTCAGTCTGCAGGTGCACGTGCGCAGTCTCGGCCAAATTCTTACTGCGCTCTCGGAGGTGATGCGTACTCCTAGTACTGTGCGTGATAGGCCTAATGCATGTTCGGCGCGCTGGGCCGGCAACCAAACGACTTGTTCGGTTAGGGATTGATAAGGCCTGCTGGAACGGCCCGTTCCGGTAGCCCTGTTCAGTGTTCAGTTAATTCTAGTTTGAATTGCAGCCGGCCAGCTCCTGACGTGTTCCTTGTCTCACTCCCTTGCATTGAAGCCCGGCCTTCTACCATTTACAAGAAAAACATGCTCGTTTTCAATATGCTAACCCAGTTTAGCAAGTCAGCTTTTAATTTCATTGTACCTATAATCCTTTTTCTCTTCTAGAAACCGACTTCATGTGTATTTCATTAAGACGTACCTATAATCCTATATATTGTCTTTTGTAGTTCAACAATTAACCTTTAGTTAATATTGCTATTGATAAT